>JAHHFK020004439.1:0-45679 GCA_024533555.2 Aedes koreicus
TAATAGTTTTCTGTTAAGACTTTCGTTTAGTTAATAACTTAAATTTTACTACGATTAGTTATGCTAGGAATTGAAATATTTCATCAATGTAACTAAAATCAACCATAATTAGCGTGTCTGAGTTGCAACGTTGCCATAAAAGCTCAATGTTGTATATGGTTGTTTCATGCAACACATTCTTCTGGAGACGCCATGAAGTCCGTCGCCATTCTAATAGTTCTTAGATAATACCTCTTTAGTATTTAATAGATCGCCAATTTGAATAGAGAAAGGTGGTTAGGAACCTTCCTGCTTGTACGGTAACCCTGACTCATCCATATCGCTTTCGAATCGGCTGGTGAATAGAAGTGCGTGAAATACTGTCCATTTAAGCTCAGCTTAGTTTGCGTTTATTGCCGTTAAAGGTACTAAAAGGTGGCGTGTGTGTGTGAGTTATATTTAAATCCGTGGTTTTCTAAATCGTTTTTCTTTCTTTTTGTGCAGTTAACTTAAGTGAGAATTAAGTTTTCGTGTAAGCTAATCAATTTGATTCATTTTGGAAACAGTACATAAGAGGTAATTATTTAGATTTAATTTGGGTTTTCAAATTGTAAAAACTAATGTGATTTCGCGTTGGACTTCCAGCGCTTGGCGCTTTTTTGTACGGGCTAGTTCTACATTTTTGTTCGGCTATCGTCAACGCCGGATTGAATTGTGTGGCTGGTTCGTCCGACGGATCATCAGACTCAGGCGCCACGCAAAGGCCCGCCTTTTGCAGGTAGTAAAACGGAGGTGAGTGAAGTCGCTAGTCCTTCAAGCGAATTTCCCGACGGTCGCCAATCATCCGTCGAAGTAGGTCCTTCTCCAACCTCTGTGTGTGTGTGTGTGCAAAATCCCAACACCCGGCGGGCAGCAATAGGGAAAAAAAAGGTTTACATCAATCATTCAAGTGAAAGTTGGCAGCAGATGCAACCCTGGTCCAAGAGCTAGATAGTTCTACCTCTGCTCCAGAACCACCAATCAAATTCTCTGTAGCTGTCACGTCAAGCCCGAGGGTAGTTTCACACACATTCAGTACCCCCCTCAACATTACCTATCGCATTCATATGGATATGCAGCACACGTCATCTCGCATCCAAAAATGTACAATTCAGGCATCCAAACCGGACACGTAGAAAGTAAGACTAGTATATAGTTTTATTCAGATATGATTTCACCCAGATCCGTCTCCCCCATCACAGCATCCTGTTCCACACTATCAATTTCATTTTTACGTTTATTGTTACTTAATTTCATGCTTTCTCGCTTACATACTCTGTGCAATATTCACAGTAGCTAAACCGGCCGCACCACAGCTAACCATGCATCCTACATCTCCACACTCTGCGCCCGTGGCACATGGGCCAATATGTGTCCCTCCCCAACCTGTGTATTCCTTTTTTCTGAGAGCCCGGATCTTGCGCAAATGCGTCGCAAAAGCGTACCGCGGTCCGGATTCATCCAAAGAGGGATCGGGTTTCATTCCATCTCGGGCGGTCATAGCGGAAGCTTTGAGAGTACGCGAAACCGTGCGACGGTACGTTGGCCCTTTATCTCTGCGGAGCGAATCTCTCAGGACAGCACGACAACCCCGTCGTTGCTTGGCTCTCGAGACCAAACCGGAAATCACTATTAATAGTCTTCCGTCCAGCCGCCACTCTCTCCGCACCTTTAATACGGCCATACTACGCTCGAGTTACCTTCGCTGCCCACCCGCCATACTACGGCACGTCTCGCCGCCATAGCCACCAGCTTCAGCGCTTTGTCTGGAAGGGCGTTCCTAATCGCCATCTTCGAGTCGTCGAGCCCTCATCCAACGCCATCATCGTCGTCGAGTTATTAGAAATCCTGCGCAGGTATGTGAGCATGTTTGTTTCCATAGCCATGATTTGCTCTTTTCCGTACATTAAGCGCGAAGCCCAAGACGAATGAATGCTTAAAATAGAAATCAATTAAAGAACTTGAAAATCCTTTGCACCGTTTTAAATGCCGCTCCTTGAATAAAACTCACATGTTACATTACGTTTGTTTCTTTCCGTTTCGCCTCATTTGGGTAAGCACACGCTTCTATTTGCTATCCGGTTCTATTTATCGTTTGGTGGCTGGAGTCAGAGAGTTCCTTTCCTAGTAAATTAATTTGTCTCCTGTTGTTTAATCTAAGAAGTTGGTGTTTCCACCCAAGCAACCAAAAGTTCGAATTTTACTTGAGATGAGAACTCAGAAGTTCACATTCAGTTGAAATTTAGTTCCATGGAACTTTTTTGCTGAATAACAAGACACTTCACGGACAAACAGAACTTAATTTTCTTTAAAGTGTCATTAATATTAAAAGGAACTTAAAAGTTCGAGAATAGTTTTTTCTTGCTATTCAACCCAACCTTCAAGTTCATATGTTGATAGTTGAGAACTTGATTTGAACTTCAAAAAATCTCTAACACAAAGTTCAATAAAAGTACTAACCGTACTTTTATTCAGCGCAAAAGTTTACAATACATCTATGTTGAACTACTTTCCTACTTTTCGAAGTACACGTAAAGTTCTGAGTAAAACTTTAGAAAATGTAAAAACGATTGTTTACATTTGAAGAGTGATCTGGTGTTGTACTTCAAGTTTGACAAGATACAAGAGCAAAGAATGGATTTTTCAAAAACATTAAAAAAGAACGGCTTATTTTATTACCATCGTAAAAAACTGTTAGCTTAATCAACGGTTGGATAGTCATGAAGGAAATGAATATATTTTTTGGCTCAGGAAGTACTAGCACATCGGTCCCAAGCTCGGTCCCAAGCTTAATCCCAAGTAACTCAAAGAAAATCATCATTTTAGAATGAATTATAATATTTTGTTTTATAAATATATTATAAGTGTTTTGCAAAATATGTCACGTTCTGAGCGGTTTGAATCATTCATATTTTATAAGATCAATGGGCCAAACCAGTTTTCTCTGACTATGATTAAGCTAAAAATACTTTTTTCACTGCTGCGAGTGATTTATTCCTTATAGTTGTTCGTTAAAACATTTTTCTATACATTTATAAAACATAAACAGGACAAGATTTTATAGATAGTATAAAACACTGTTGAAATAACATTACATCAACCATGTTTTGCAAAACATATTTTGTGACATAAGGATGGATTTGTTGTACAAGATTGTGGTTTCATTGCCAACGAAAAGCAAATCGTAGATACTAAGAATAAACTTTTCAATCATCGGAATTGGTATAGTAAAGAAGCTACAAACCTTTCACGCCAAGGACTAGGGTTCGAATCCCATACCTGGCGCTGTTTTATTTTTGTATGAGGTTTTATTTTTTTCACCTTTTGTTTTATAAGGCTGCATATTTTGTGCTTTTTACGTCATATTAAAGTATGAAATGAAGTTAATTGCTTATTAATTGCATGTATTTGTCATTGGACAGTATTTTCAACTTGTTTATAACAAGCTGTGTTGCTTGGGATGATTCGCCCCTAATAACGTAACTCACACCAATACACCCTCAAATATTCTGTCAAAACAACATAGCGAATCAAAACAAAAACAAAGATACTAGGTACTGAAAAGCGCAAAAGTGCATAGCAAGGCGCAGACTGCAAGGTTTACTTCGGAACTAGGGGTTCTACAACAGTTAACCAATTTCAAATCGCTAGTTACACATTGATTGTTGGCTAAATGGGATGCGGAAAATGAAGCTGTCACTCAACAAGCTAATTAATGTGTAGTTTTTTTTTTATTTGAATGTTTTTTTATCCTGCTTTATAGGAAAACAATAGCCTACCACATCACAAAATGTTTCAAACGAAAGAGAAATTGGGACCGATTACCCAAGACATACATCTCCGTCCGAAGACAATTGACCTGAAGACGATGACAGCGAAATGGAAGATTTTCAGGAAAGTGATGATGACTCATTAGATTATTGATATTCATCATTTGAAATAGATAAATATAGTGCTGCATTGGATTAAATGGATTTGAATGAGTGCATTAGGCAATCACACGAATCCATAAATCTAATATTGGTGATTAACCCTAATTAAAATCAGATTAAAACTACGATTGAATCTATTGTAGAAGAACATATAAAAGAATGGTAGATACTAAAGGCTATATTGTTCTCAACGATAAGGTAACATTTAAAATTATTGTTTTCCACCATAGAATCTATTGTTGATGACGATTTTACAATAGAAATGCAGGGTTGTTATGTATCGTAACAATTAAACAATCAAGTTTTTCTCGAACAGTTTCAAACAAAAACCATTTATTTTATTGTCTTTTTACTGGTAAAATTTTCGCTACAATAGACTTTATTGTCTATGAATTATACTGATAATAGTGTCGTTTTAGTAGAAGTATACATGAACAGTATAGTTTGCAGTTCAACAACAAAACTAATTATAAATTTATGGTTTTGTATTGTAATCCTATTGTAAATTTTTATTCGGGAAAAGGTTGCCCGTTCCGCTTATGAAGACATCCTGGCAAGCAACTTCCGAAATTTTTAAAGTTGCTGGAGGACAATATTGGTACAAAGGTATTAAGCAGTGTCTGATTGATTTTGTTCGGTAAGACTCAATATAAGTAATTGTACTGACCTTATAGGGTAATCCTATTTTGGCTACTAATTTGAATTACATGGCTATATTCCCAAACACTCAAACTGAGGAGTCGTTACATAGCGTGATTCTAAATTAATCAAAACGATGTAGGATTATAGGGAACAAAAAAGTACTAATGCATGGAATCAACGCTTCGAGTAAAATCATAACATAAACCACCCAGTCCCTATGGCACAGTGGTAAGTATCCCGGTTTTAAAGAGGAGGACTCGAGTTCGAAACTAGCTAGTAAGTATTTATGAAAAATTTAATTTAACTAAGAAAATATCATCAAATTGAACTCAATCATCATTTCATTACACACAGCACTCTAAAAATAAATTTGCGGCAGGATTAGAACAAAAACAAGAACAAAAATGTCGAACACATATGTCTTTTTTTTTTGTTTTGTTGAGTTCGTTTGACGTACTTTTTAAGCTGAATAGCATTCTCTACAACCTCTTGAACGAACCTTCTGTGAACTTCAAAGTTTTCTTTAGAAGTTTATAAGAATGCTGCTAGCAGCTTAATCATTGAATGCGAACTAGAAAGTTCGGTTAATTACTTAAAAAGTAAGCTGAATAGAATTCTCATCATAATCCTTCGATTAGCTGGTTAAGCCAAAAACACCCTTTTATCAGAACTTTTGGTTGCTTAAAGCTCACTCAAGAAGTAAAAATACTTAAGCTGGATCATCTGCAAAGTGAACAGAAGGCACCGGTTGCAGCTGCAAAGTATCGATTCTATCAGGAAATCAAGTGCTTCGTCAACTATCTGGTCGAATATCTAGAAGAGAAGTTGCCTCAGATCGTAGCCATCGGAACGATGGCCAAGTTTTCCAGTTTGCTCATCGAGCAGAGGCCGCCAGAGTTTGGATTTTTTCGTTCCAGAGTAGACCCATGTCTGTACTACACGGTGTACGCGAAGGAGACAATCTTCATAATGATTTATGTGGATGACTTATTGATCAACACCAACAACTCTGACTTGATGGTGAAACTGAAGGAGTTTTTGAACAGTTGCTTTTAGATGAAGGACATCGGCGCGGCGCAATTGTGCCTGGGACTGAGAGTCACTGAGAGTACTGAAACGATTTAATTTGGACAACAGTGTAGACCAGTGGCAACGCCAGGTGATCTTGGAGATAACTTGGATGGCTCAATGTTGCTGAAACGGAAGAAGAGATTTAAGTGATGCGGATGGTTCCTTATAAGGAGGCAGTGGGATGCTTGACATAACTGGTGTTCAATAAAAAATGAGACTGATTTACTTGACTGATCCACCTTGTTTGTTGCACGCATCTTCTTCTTACACCAGTCGATTCGTTTTCCAGAACTAAAGCCAGTCCACGTTAATTTTTGGACACCAAAATAATAGCAGCAACAAAAATTTACGCATAATTCAACAAAACCGATTGTTTATTTCACAATAATAGAGTTATATCTACATTAAAAATAATTGATTAAGATGTCAATCCTTCTTTCTGTAAGATTCTCGAACTTTTTTTGTACATCCGCCATCAGGTTCCGTACGGTATCCTCAGATACGCCCACCCAGGCGATTTTCCATCTTCTCTTGAAACCATCGGTGCATTTGCTTTCTCCTTAGTTTTGAACAGTTTCCTCTTAACTAGAGCCCAGTACTTCTCTATTGGGCAAAGTTTTTGAAATTTTGGTTTTTGTACCTTATAATATTCCAGGACGGATTTCGCATAGTGACAAGAGGCCAAATCAGGCCAAAACAGCGCTGGAGAGCCGTCTTTCTCGTACACATCCTTATTGATAGTGCCGGTAGAGACGAAACTTTTAGATTTTCGACCACAACAACATATGGCCTGCCAAATTTGGACACCTTCTATATCCGGAAATGCTTGGCAGCGGCGTTCCTTTGCATTGCGGTATAAAAAGCCACACCCGGAAGCTGTTTAAAGTCTTCGTGTACTTCAGTTCTTCAGCACGACTTTTTGCAGTGAAATTTTGCTTGTCATCACGGTTGAGCACCTGTTTTACTTTCTACGCCTTCACTCCTTGCCTCTGTTTCACTTTTTGTACGTATGATTTTGACTTCTCAACTATGCGAGCCACATTTCGAACAAAAAGTTTGGAATTTTTCTCAATAATGGCTACCACCTTCTTGTTCATTTATCGGGGGCACACTTTTCGATTTGTTCCACTTCCAACCTTCCGATCCACAGTTAAGCGCTGGTCAAATGATTTGCAAACACAAAACACGGTACTTTTCGGTGGTTTTAGTTTCTTGGCTAGATCGCGTACCGATAAATTCGGATTTTGCTGCCGTTCGTAAAAAATGGGTTTTCGTACTTCCACTTGATTCGACGCCATATGACTGCATGTAACAAAAATGTAAACATGTTATACCACGAAATAAAGTGGAAAGTTTCAGCTGTCATATAAGAGAAATCTTTCAGCGATCCGTGAAATAATACAAAATCTACACTGAAAGAACAGTGTCTGAAATTTAACGTGGAGAGGCTTTATTTTCACCAGTCTGTCGTCCAACATTCTTTCGACGTGCCCAGCCCACCGTATTTATTTTATATTTTGTAATCTGAAATTTGCATGAATTTAAATATGATTTATTATGTGAAACTATCTGATGCAAAAAGGATAAAATATTTGCCTAGATTTAATGATAGTAATCTTTCCCGTTTTAAATTATGTCTAAGATTGGGTTGATTGTTGAATGGATCAGAACGCTGGATTAATGGTTTTTTCTTCTTTTATAAATCTTACTACACACTACCAACATGTCATGTAAATTTCAGTGCCCTGAGACCGACACATGCAAACGTCTTTTAGCACATAAGAATGAATTGAAAGAGATGAGAAAATAGATTACATTAAAAGCACCTTTTGTCGATTTGCGCATGTTTCAGTTTCAGGAGACATAATTTTACATAAAATCTTAGTTTACGTTACCCGACTTATCAAATAGATTAATTACGTCTCGTGTTTAAATAACAATTTCTAAGTGTGTATGTATTCCCCCTGTACAATACACAGCATGTGTGAAGGAATTGTTAAGATGCTTTGAAGGATTTAAAGAGATTTCGTTTTGATAAAATAATCATTCGATTTGAGTCCAATCAACTAAGCGTGAAACGAAATAAAACCTGTAGAAAGCCTTGCGAAAATATCTTCACTTCGTAAGAATAAACAAAACCAACAAAACGCATTGACATGGAAGGCCGTTAGCTACAAATACCAGCTAGCTGTGCTGATTTAGTTCATTCTTGTAACGAACTTTGACAGCAACAGACCAGTAGCAGCAGCAACCTTGAATCAACATTATCGAGGCTGAAAACTTCGGTCAGGTCACGACACCCCCCTCAAGATTTTGGAAATGCAAATCCCGATATTTTATGAATAGATATTGTTGAATACTATACTCAAGTTCTTGCTGATAGAGAGCACACGTATTGATATGGTTTTCAAATTTTAGACTGTTCCGATAATTATAAATACACTAATTACTAACCGTCAATTCAAAATGCGTGCAGTAGTCAACAAACTTTTTGGCTGCGTCCTGTTGTTGACATTCAAATTAAACTGATGTATTTTTTTCAATTTTTCAATTTTTCGCACAGAAGTTTGAAAATGCGTGGTCTTTCTCCCGAGCAAAGAAAACGGATTGTGCACAAACGGTGCACCGTCAGTGGTCTTTCGATCAGAAAACTGGCTAAGGAAGAAGGTGTGAGCGTCGGAGCAGTTCAAACCGCATTACGGACATAACAACAATGCTATTTTGTAGATTTTCCGAGACGGGGTAGGAAACCCGGTCCCGCTGACCATACAATCGACAGAAAGGTAAGGGACTATTTCAAGCGTCATCCTTCAGCCGCAGTTGTTATGCGTGTTAAGGAGAGAATGGGCCTGCAGACTCGTCGGAAGCAGAAGCAGCCAAAATGAAGCACCAAAAAGGCTGAATCTGTGAAACCGAGGGCTCGAAAGCTGTACGACAATCTGTGAAAAAGTGGTGAAAATGGTAGGAGAAAGCATTGTGTAGAAGCTTATGAGTAAAGACTGTATTCGATGAAATTTGGACACACAAAATAGGTCACCAAAAATTTTCCTTGAGCCCGATTCTTTTCAAACTTTCTGGAAATAAAGTACTACTAAATGGTTAAGTTTTGACATCATTGGTTTATTGAACCTCTTCTCCCAACCCAAATGCCCGCATCTTTGCCTTGCCCCTTTTATTAAATTGTGGGGAATGGTAGGGTCGGGTTTCTTTTTTTTTTTTAAACTTTTTTTTTTTTGTTTTATTTTTTTTTTATTGTTTGGGTTTTTATTTTTTGTAAAATTTTTTGGGGGGGGGGGGGGTGGGGGTTTTTATGTATGATGTATGATGTATGATATGTACTACCACCCATTGTAGCACGGAAACTAAGTCCGACAGCAATGGGCTCTCCTCTCTGTTAGACTTGATCAAGCTTTAATAACCACTGATTATCCTAATCATGCCATTGTATGAAGGGCCAAAAAGGAGTTGGGTGGATCGATATGCAACATCACTTATACGTATCCACAGGGATATAAAGAATCTCCTTCCAAAAACAAGATTGAACAATTGGTCAAAAGTGCAAGCTATCTAACATGAGGATGCTCCAATGGGCGGGGAGAAGAGCCCGTCCGCTATTCATAAACTGTTAGCAATGAGGAGTTGGCATTCCCACTCTCCCCATCCAAAGTGCTTCAATCGGGTGCCCTGATGGTCCCTCCCGTTCCCATTAAATATTTATATAATAGTGTATATATTTATGTAAATGAAAATTACTACAAGCATTCGTATCTATTATATATGATCTTCCTCCGGTTGATCCTGAAATGCAAGAAATGTTGTAGAGTGTTAAAGTGTAGAGTTCTGTGGTTCCGCGTTTAAGTACGTTTTCGTTCGATTTGAGGAATCCTGCAAAAGTGTGTTAAATCCTTTAAAATTTAATCATTTTATTTTACTCTTACTTATTGGTCACTATTTGCTGCTTGATGCTGGTTTTATAACTGCATCTTTGAAGTAAACTCAATAAAATAAAAACTGTCAATTATAATAATATTGTGAGTAATGATAAAGTAATGACAATGATTGAACTGTAAAATCAGACACTAGCTAAATGTATACAGCGCTGCATGAAACCAATCCGCTCGAGTTTGGTAAAATGTCCATTTGCAAATCGGTAGTGAAAAATACAATCAATAATAAGTGCAAAACCCCATCACAGACTCCGTTGCAACCTCCTGCATTCAAGGCACCAGACACGTCCAAATCACCAGAGGCGAAGAAGGTATCATAATGACAATTGGAGCTATAAGACAAAGCAACTAAAAGTATCCGCAACCTACTAGGACAAACTATAATATTCTTCCTATGTTAACATATTAATCACAAAAACACCTGTTGAACCCTTTCGGCACGCTAAACCGAGTGCAAGGGCTTCCTGAATCGTCCTGATATAGCCTGAAAAGTTTAGAACATCATTTCTTTATTTGTACATCCATTCTCAGATATAGCATCGTTTATTTATCTGAATATTTTGTTCAGAAATATGCGTCTCTCCTTGTTCATGATCTAGAGTAACCTTTTTATTCAAACCTTACCATACAATTTGGCAGGTAGTCACATAACCGTTTTCGTATGTACTTCAGTGTGTTGAATATCAAGAATAATACCACGATCTTAGAAAATTGCATCACCAACTGTGGACCCTTCCAGTTGAGTGTTTTGATAAGTATATTTTGAGTGTTATAGCTATTTCCTGAAATCTTGGTTAAATCCATTTCAATTCCACCAATTCAGCCATTTATTCCTTCTATATAAGCGTTGCCTTGACCATTGCTTGATGATTGGTGCTGAATTTGGAAATCTTATTTCAATGGTATATTTTAGACTGTAAATTCCAGCCATAATGCTATCCTCTCCTTCATTCCTTAGCACGTTGTTTGGTGTTACTGGAGTGTGTCCACCCGCTAGAATTGTACTACACTATCATGGATGATGACAAACTACTCAGGCCTATATCTCTGATCTATAGGATGCCGTAGCTTCTTTGTTGCGCTGCATTTTTTCTTCTTTTTTCTGTGAATATTATGCTTGTGAGTTGAAATGACTCGACTTTTTTGTTATTATTTTTTAAATTCATTTATTACAGAAGGAAAAAGCTTTTTTGAGTAGAGTTTCATGCATGTATTTCTTTCTCAAAAAAGCATAAGAAACCTTCTGATCTTTTCAAATAATAATTTTTTTTACAAAATCTGGTAATTAAAAACAAGGTTCATAAGAAAGTAACAGAGAAAAAAATAATAAAATAAAATAAGAATACAATATTGCTGACATGTTGATCTCATGCTACGCACTCAATGGTTCGATATCTTTCCTTGTTTGATTTTAGTCTGTGGAGAAGAGAACAAGTGATCAAGTGATTTTCTTTTTTAATTAGCCAGTTTATAACAACGTATCAACCATCCCCACCTGCATACATTCTGTTTTCTTGTTGTCTCTTTCCCTCTCTCTCTCTCTTTCATACAAGCAAACATGCTAACCCACCTTCTGTCATTATTTATGAACGCAACACTTACACCCACCCATGCACTTACTTGCGTACTTTACTCTCCATCACACTATACGTACATCTATGCATACCTACACCCATACACATCAATATACCTAATTCCATACTTAAACACACGCTCTCATACACCTTTATAGTCACATATCTCAACGTTTCTACATACTCTACTTCTGACTTAACCTTTTCTTTTCCAATGTTTATAATTTCTTTTTCCTTGACTATCTTCATCTGTTGACACCCCATCCGAAATTTCGCTTTCCACATTTTTGTAAATTTCTTCTGCTTTTGTTTTTAATTTATCTTTTTCTTGAGCTAATTCTTTCCAATCTTTTTTTTTCGAATGCCTCATATCTAGCAAAGTCCTCATATAAGGATTTTTTCCACGTGAGACTTGGTCTTCCTTCCTTTTTCATGTCGAATTTTAAGCTGTATGCTAATTTGAGAGGGTGATTCCGCTCTCTTCGTCTAATATGCCCATAATAACTAATTCTGCCTACCCTAATGCGTCTATTTATTGTCTTTCCTTCCAATTATTTTCTTGCATTAAATTTCAAAGATCTTGCTTTTTGACAATTGTTGAAAATGTTTCTTAAGATAAACTTTTCGTAGTTTGCTAATGCTACCCTACTTTCCTTAGTTAATACTGCTACCTTTGTTCCATATGATAATGCTGGCGCCAGAACTGTTGTATATATGAGTTTACCTAGTTCCCATCTCGGATGAAACTTTTTACAAAATTCTACCACCATTCTTGAGGTTTTTAAAGTATTTGTAGATCTATGTCTGTTAGTTAATTTTCTGTTCAATGTTGCAGTAAGACAAACTCCTAAATATTTAATGAATTCGCTGGTTTTAAATGGAATTCCGTTCAGCATTATTTCTTTTGGCTGAATATCCTTGTTGTTTGGATATCTAATTAATACTTGACTTTTGTCCTTATTAATCTTAAGCCCTATTTTGCTGAGTTCTTCTTCTAACAGCTTAAGAATATTTTCTAACTCATACATTTTTCTGGCTATTATTAAAATATCATCTGCAAATGCTAAAATTATTGGTAGTTTTAAGCAATCTAAATCTAGTAATTCTAATTCTGGAATTTCTTTTGCAATTTTTCTAAGTACATCTTGAATTAAATAATTGAACAGCTGTGGTGAAAGAGGGCACCCTTGCTTGATTCCTTTTCCTCTTTTACATTCTTTTGAAAATTGATTTTGCCATAATACTCTAGTTATTTCATCTTTCACACATAATAACACCCTATCAACCAGTCTTGTCGGAACATTTAAACTTATCAATACTTCTCTCAAGCTTTGTACCTTCACTGTATCGAAAGCCTTGCTAATGTCTAACGCTAATACAATTAAATCTTTTCCTGCGTTCCAGTACTCTTCCATTACTCGCCTAGCTATAAAAATATGGTCATCTGTCGATCTATTCCTAGTGAGGAGGGTGGAGGGTTGACTTTTTTTGGTCAAAAAACATATTTTTTTTTTTTTGACCGTGTAAAAGGGGCCGGGCATAGTGGCAAGATGCCAAATCCGACCAAAACAGTGACGGGCTATCGTGAGATCTCAAGAAGGGCAGAAGTCGTTTTTGGAGGCATTCGTCCTTGTAGATTTGTCCGTTGACGGTCCCAGAGGTGATGAAGGGCTGACTCATTTTGCCACATCCGCAGATCGCTTGCCAGACAAGGAATTTTTTGGCGAATTTCGACAGTTTCTTCTTCCGTACACTCTCCGGAACGGCCAACATAGAGGTGGCGACGTAGTGTTCCTGTCCTGGCATTTGTTTGGTATCGGCTTTAATGGTTTTGTGAGCCACTCCCTGTACAGTTTTCTTGCACTAGTTTCTGCCACCGAGTTCTGTTTATCGCTCCGGTTCGGTGCCTTCTGGACCTTGTACACATGTAATCCATAACGTTTCATTGTTTTCTGCACAAAACAAACTGAAACTTTCGCCTTTTTCGCAACAACCCTGATCGAAATGTTGGGATAACGCTTAAATTGGTTCAATACCATCCTGGCCTTCTCCGGATTTGATGTGCCACGTTTTTTGCCACTACCATATTTCCGCTTGGTTGTCTTACGGTCCTTGAACGTTTTGATCACATGAGATACGGTTGAATGTGCGATTCCGAGCTGTTTTCCGATCCATCGATGAGAAGCGTTTGGGTTTTCGAAGTGAGTGCCCAAAATTTGTTGGTGCACTATTTCTTCATTCGAAGCCATCACTGAAATCATTCGAACGATTTTCACGAAACTCATTACACAATTGACACAACACAATGAAATACATTCAGTTAAAATTTCAATAATTTTTACCCACACGCTAAAAAGTTACGAACAATTGCGTGTGTCCAAATTTCATCGAATACAGTCTTTATTGTTAAGGGAAAAGTTAGAGAACTCGCCTACGCTACAAAAAATCAAGTAAATTGAAATGAAGATGGAAAGAAAACATTGTTATATACTATGTTTGAGAATAAAATAATCAAAAATCACAGTATGGTAAGGTAGTCGAGTATTAGTACACGACACTGAAGAAGTCTGCACATTGTAGACGAAATACGCGTATCTGTCAAGATAAGCAATAAAGGTAGTTGTGTGTGTGTGTCTTTACAATCAATCTCTCACTGACCAGCAGTGCTTTTATGGAAGAAACATGTCTGCATTTCTACAGTAATTCATATGTGATCACTATCTGCAAACATGTTTAGCCCTGGAGATTGAAGGTGACAGCTCTATTGAAAATCCAACGACCCATTTCAAGAATGCCTGTTCCTACACGTATATTCTGAGGTCATCTTGATATACAAGAAGCCCCGCATGAAAATCTTCACACATCAAATGGATGTGATGGTCATGGATGCCAGTAATTTTAATTTTTCTTTGTGAATTACAGTACATCCATTTAATTATTCCCTACAATATTCACATTTTTAAAAAAGCATAAAGCCTCAAAGCCTTTTTAAAGGTTGGGGGAGTCTGGGGCATAATTAACAAGCTAAATATTAAGCCATACATCTAGTTGAATACAAATATTGGTGAATTTTAAACGTTAATGTTCAGTTCTTATCTCAATCATAAACTATTGAATGAGTCTTTGAGTAGATGGCTGAAGCATAAAATGTATTAAAAATGTTTTAAATTATGCATGTGAGATAATAAATGGGATTTTTGCTGTTTGAAAACCAATTCCAGGTACCTTTTCACGTCATACTGAACTCTGACAACCAACGACAGCTCATGTTATACAACATAATTCGACTGCCACATTTTTAATAATTTTTTCACACGAATCCAGTTGAATATTGTTCACTCACAATAATGATCTCTTATTTTGAAACACTTTGAAGTTACTTGGGTACATACCACAAACACAAAGAGATATTATTTTATTTTGTGATGTAATTAAAAATGAATAGATTTGATTGGCTTTACTTTATTTCAATGTGGAGCTTTGGTAAGTTAATGTATGTATTTACTCTATGTTTTAATAGAACTCTCATCATGTGCCACTTTTTTCAGCACGTATGTTTCAAAAAATAATTTTTGTTTTAAAGTACGATTCATTAAGAATTACTTCATGCATGACGTAATCAGTATGATCATTGCTGTTCACAAAAATGACTTTGCATTTATGTACCTGACAGATGTGCATTGACGCCTGTGCGTCGACAATAATATTTTTATCCAGAACAACAATATCACTCTTGATTTTAAATCCCATAGATGCCTTCATGGTTAGGGCGCGTTTCGAAATTTTACCCTTTACCTCTTTCTTCTTAATCAAGAGTAAGGTTGAATCATCTTCTGAAATAGCTGAAAAGAGAAACAATATTAATATACATGGAATTGCTTTATGTGGGATCAGATCAAATATTTTCCCCAACCTCATCAAATGGTAGGCCCTGTACTTTTTCAATGAGAATCTCAAAATTGCAATGTGAAATATCATAGGGCACTAGTTCAATGCTACATTGCAAGTCTGAGATTTGAGCTTGTAACTTTAAGTAAGAGGTATGAGCTATAATAAGTAAGCGGAGGCTGCACCTGAAGGTTGGGCTTGTTTGATCTGTAGTTATTTTTAGTTTAAATATTGAATGGGTCCAGAGCGTTCAAATTTTGATTATAGATGACTGGTATCGGCAATATTTAGTCAAAATTTGAGTTTACTGGAAAACCACGCTAATTATAGTTGAAAAATTAACTTTGGTCCAAGTATTTTCGTCTTCGCCTATTTGTTTCAATGCCATGTTTTTATATAGTGTTTATATTACCATCAGGCGCACAATGAATTTGGTGGGTACCCAGGTACCCTGTTGAACACTTAAAGGTGTTTTTTTTTATCGAACACATAAGGGTTAATATGGAACTATGAGCCTGTGAAAAAACCGCATCAAGTTTAGTTTTTTCACTGAGATATATCCATAACGAAAAAGGGGGATCAAGTCAACCCAGACTCCTCTACCCCTGGCTCGTGCTTCCAAGGAAAAGGAAGGGAATGAAAGCTTACCTTTTCTTTCCAAACAACAAACAAATCAACAAGCAAATGCAAAGCAAATCAAAAACACACTCACCATCGGATTCGGAAGTATGACCGGGATTTTCAAAACCAGTATCATTTGGGCCAGGAATAGGAACGTTATTTGTAAAGTCGGAAGATTCGCCGACAGATTCTTCTCCGGAACTTATTTTTCAATGAAATTCAGCATCAGTTGACGGTGAAGTAAAACCACTATTCCACGAGTTTTCGAATGTTCACGTTAAGGGATCAAGAGCACTTCATATCACTGTTTTAGCCCGTTCACGCAAAACATCCGCTTTTCTTCTTTAAGTAAGACGCGGCATTTTCGTTAATCAAAACTTATTTATCAGTCCAGCACACTCGCGCAAACAGTTGCTGACAACACTGCGCTCTGCTACGCTACGCACAGCTGAGTGTAAATTAGATAAAAGCAAAACGCGTAGTTTTGAGACCGGCTGCTGAATTTTGGCACCATTCTCGTTAATTAAACAGTTTTTTCGTCGACTGTTTTCAAGAGCGCGGTGATAATTAATCTTTCAGTGAAAGTAAATAGTGATCAGGTGGCTACGGGAAGTGGAAATACAGTTAAAAGAGAAAATAATAAGCAGATCCTGGCTTTAAAAAGGTAAACAAAGAGGACGAACAATTACCTGTTCTGTGGTAAAGAGCACTAGTTGATCAATTCAGAGTGTTTTCAGTAAAATAAACAGTGTGAACTGATTAAATATTGTGTTCTGCTGTCCTATTATCAGTATGGCAATGATTCACTGCAGGTAAGTGGATTAATTTGGCATAATTTTGAGCAAACCCAAAGTGTGCATATGTGGATGAGGAAGCCATCGCTCCTGCCATAAGGGGATTCCATCGTGTATGTCCTTAAGAAACACGACCATAACACACTATGAGCAAAGCACTCGGAAAAACTTTAATTTCACCATTTATTTTAGCTGAATGAAGGAAATTTTTTTAAATTTATTTCCGCGAAAACGACACAGCAAAAGCAAAACACGTCATTTTCAAAGCACGGCTTGCTGCGATCCTCAAGATAGGCAATAAAGGTAGTTGGAATTACATTGAAATTACTTATCTCTCTTCTCATTTTCTACTTACTTCTCATTTTCTACTTTTTTTCCCTGAGAAAGAAAGTGTATTTATATTTTTCGGAACAGTCTATAGTGCACTAGTGTAGAAACAGAGATTTGCATCCGAGTTGATGGCGGCAGTGGTGAACCCTTTCCCGTTTCCCCTTAGAGAAAGTATTGAGGAGATTAAAATACATTAGAAATCAAGTAAGAGATCACAAATAAAGGGTGATACGGTCAAAATTTGGTCAAGGGAAAACGCGTGTAAATCGGTGAAATCGTTTATTTAAAAAATCAAATTAAATTTCTTTTTCAAGTTCAATTAGTATAAAATTCAGGAAAAATATTCAGTTAGGCTTCCGCTTTTCCAAATCCGAATTGCCGGGCCTTACGCTTGACCCCTGCCATCAGATTTTGTACAGCCACCTTGTCCACCTTCTTCGCCGCAGAAAGCCAGTTTGCCTTGAACTGCTGCTCGTCCTTAGCAGTTTTTTTGGTCTTCTTTAGGTTCCGCTTGACAATAGCCCAGTATTTCTCAATTGGGCGGAGCTCTGGCGTGTTGGGAGGGTTCTTGTCCTTGGGAACCATCTGCACGTTGTTGGCGGCGTACCACTCCATGGCCTTTTTACCGTAATGGCAAGATGCCAAATCCGGCCAAAACAGTACGGAACAACCGTGTTTCTTCAGGAAAGGCAGCAGACGTTTATTCAAACACTCTTTCACGTAAATTTCTTGGTTGACAGTCCCGGAAGCTATGAAAATGCTGCTTTTCAAGCCACAGGTACAGATGGCTTGTCAAACCAGATATTTCTTTGCGAACTTTGACAGTTTCGTGTGCTTGAAAATATCTGCTACCTTTCCCCTTCCTTTTGCCGTATAAAACTCCTGTCCCGGAAGCTGCTTGTAGTCGGCTTTGACGTAGGTTTCGTCGTCCATTACCACGCAGTCAAACTTCGTCAGCATCGTCGTGTACAGCCTCCGGGATCGCGCTTTGGCCGTCGTATTTTGTTTATCATCGCGATTTGGAGTCACTACCTTCTTGTAAGTCTATAGTCCGGCTCGTTTTTTGGCTCGATGCACGGTTGTAGACGATACACCCAGCTTATTTGCGGCATCTCGGAGAGATAGGTTAGGGTTTCGCTTGAAACTACCGGCAACTCTCTTTGTCGTCTCAGCGGCTTCCGGTTTTCGATTTCCCCCCGATCCAGACTTCCTGGCTGTCGACAAACGTTCCCCAAACACTTTAATTACATTTGTAACGGTTGATTTGGCAACTTTTAGCGATTTTGCCAACTTTGCGTGCGAGTAGCTCGGATTTTCGCGATGCGCGAGCAAAATTTTGATACGCTGCTCTTCTTGCTTGGACGGCATTTTGACAACTGAAGAGTGAATTCCAAAATCAAAATAGGAGCAACATTCTACACACACACACACCTTCAAAATGAGGGGTGTTCAGGTTTTTTAAATGCAAAATTGAAAGAAATACCTCAAGTTGATATTGACCAAATTTTGACCGTATCGCCCTTTATGTTTTAAATGTATTACTTTCGAAGTCCACTTTAGTTATTTGGCTGGTTGTTAATCACCATGAATAGTGCTAATCCCTTATCAACTTGCAACTGGATTTTACAGTTTAGTTTTGTTTAGTTTCTACTTTTCTGGTGGCTTACTTTTCCCCAGTGCTTCAAGGCAGATGGTTCGATAAGGAAGCTTCTGTTTCAATTCCTTTCCATGCTTCAATAATTTTTGTGCATGAGTTACGCTTGCGGCATTTAATGATAACGAGTGGTCGACAGGAAGTAGGCTATTCAAACATCATCTTTCCATTGTCCACACAGAAGCCCGAATGACTGGCACCTATCAAGATTAAGACACTGTTCCGAAAACTCCTACCATCCATCTAAACATCATTGTAAGGTAATTTAACTAAAACACTGTCCCATCACCCACCAGATCAGCAAAAAGTTGGTGGCTAATCCCGTGTTGTCACGATGTTCACCAACACGCCATTTCCCCGCCTGAGCCCCAAAATTACGGATCAACAAAGCGACAAAAGAGTAATTAACATTTAAACAACCTTGTTTGTCGCCCGGTGCCCATCACGGTACGTAAATTTCCTCTGTGTGAAAACAGCTAACAGGATGGGGGAAAAGTGGAAAAATAACGTTAAAAGGCCAGGGACAAATTCCGGAAAATGTGGAACATAAAAAGTCTAATGCTCGATAGGTTCGAAAAAAAAGAGTATCCTCCAACAACGCGGCAGACTGAGGATGGACAATAACAACACCGAAAACAGTAATGGTGGTGCTGCGGGTGGTGGTGGAACATAAATTCTACAATTAAAATGAAATTTTCACTTCCCATTCTCACTGGCTGCGTGAGTAAAAAGGTTTCGCTGTTTGAGAGGGTGCCGAAGTAGGCATTGAAGGTGGGGAAAAGGCTTTTGTACGGTTGCCATTGACAGTCCCAGTTGGCGTCGTCGTCGGAGGCAACAGCTGTGCGGTATTGTTTGTATGAAATGTGTGTATGTTCAAACGTGTAAAAGTTGGGTTTTGTCTTTGTCGTGTTTTATTTCCCGGATGACGACGGTGAGAACGATAATTAATCGATTCCACAGGTGGTCCCGGT
This sequence comes from Aedes koreicus, assembly GCA_024533555.2. Lineage (NCBI taxonomy): Eukaryota > Metazoa > Arthropoda > Insecta > Diptera > Culicidae > Aedes > Aedes koreicus. Next base: position 19,443 of record JAHHFK020004439.1, read on the forward strand.
AAAGTTATTGAAGGTGTTCTAATATTTTAAATTGAAATTGCAATGCAATTATCCCAAAAGCTATTTCCCGGAACAATCTAGCTTACTGGCATGCCTGGAGGTGCAGCAAACTTTGTTTTCCGTTAATTCCCTCTATTTAAAAAAAGCATTTACACTTGTAATTAAACTGTGGAAAATTATGCCAAACTTCTGCGAAGGGAAATTATAGCCACGCCGCTTCTCAGACCGACTTTTTCGTGTTAAATGAAAGTTGTTCGCTTTTCGAGGGGAAAGTTTTATTATTCCCCCTTCCGAAGAAGCACTCTACCAGTGCCAAGGATGAGGCGCAGAAAAACTTGTCCTGAAATCAGACAGGTCGAAAGTTTTAAGTAATATCCACCTCGATCCGCACTTTTCCCAACGGCCATGGCAAGTGAGTGTATAACATAACATTTTCACCCGAATTTTTTGCTCAAGTAGGCCACGGATGTGAACTATCCCGTTAAAAACAAGCAAGTTTTTACAAGGTGAATCCAATGCACGCTGAAAAATGTTCTTTTTATTGTGATAATTATAAACGTCGTCAAACCATCATGCATGTATTTTTAAAAGAATCGTAAAATTTTCGGTAATATGATGGTGAGATTTTCACGTAAATCGAATGTGAAGATTTTTCTATGTGTATGTAATCATTCTCCTAGCCTACTTTCTCGCAATACAACCCTCGAAAGTGAACAATGGTCGTGCCGTAGCACGGTGTGAAAATTAAGTTTTTCGAAGCAAGCACTTTCATCGCACCAAGCCAGTCACGGTAATGAAGCTTTCCGTCGTCGCCCGGGAGAATGTCATTGCATGATTCTCCAGTTTCCCAGGCGTGGCAAAGGGAACGTCATTTTCTACTTTTAAATTGGTTATGCTAATGGTTTCTAGTCTGAAGGGCCTCGTTCACAAATGTCAATTTCTAGTTGTGCACCCGAAGAGAGTCGGATGCCAAAATATTATCAAAATAAAATTGTGTTTTTGATATTTTTTAACATAATTTTCTATGGCACATACCTCTTGGGTCTGCGTCACTGAAATAAGCTCTTCAAAAGCAGAAACACCATGACAACCACCCGGAAAACTTTGAAGGGGTTTCAGACACTTCAGATGTGGTAAGTGCTCACAAAAATACGGAGCAAAACAGATAATTTTTATCCATTTTATCTCTATATATCCTTACATCAAAATTAAATTTAAGCAATAAATAAAGAACGGAATTCAATCCTAACAGTTATTACTTTCAGTAAAATTTTCTAAAACAAGAAAAGCAATTACCACGTCAAAATGTACTAAATATTCATTACATAATATACAACGAGGAAAAGGAGGGACCATCAGGGTACCTAAGTGAAACGATTCGGATAGGGAGCATGGGACTGCCTCCTCCTTGTTGCAATACTTCGCGGAACGAGGGTGGGCTCTTTGACCCCATCTATTGGGATTGTTCTGTTATTTGAGGGCTTGATTCTAGTGCTGTGAGGTGCATGATGATCACAAACAACAATAGAATCCTATCAAATCTTTTTTTTTGTTTAGATTATTCCAATTCTATGCAAATTTACTTTGCTACAATAGATGGTAGTATTAAAGATTGTATTCGAAAAAAATGTTACAGACAAAAATGATCACCAAGTCATTTGAGTCGGATATTTTTCTTAGGGAATAAATAAACACATATCCGGAGCACTTAGCGATTTGGGCGTAATTGCATTTGTAAACAAACACTTCAATCGCTGGTTCCTCGCGAATATAAGCTCAATCTTGAAAACTAGCATTACAATCAAGTAGATAACATATACCTCTATGATTTGGTAGATTTTGTTTGCACGATTGAGCTTAAACTCGCGTGGAATCGGTGGATGAAGTGTTTGTTTACAAATGCAATTACGCCTAAATCGCTAAGTGCTCCGGATATTAGCTCTGTTTTTGCAAAGCTGGTTTATTTAAGCTCTTTCTTACACACTTTTATCCACTCTTTCTTGAAATCCTTGTCGTTTTTGTAGACCTTCCCTGTTTTCCGGAGCTTGCTCTTCATAATCGCCGAGAATTTCAACCGTAGGACTATCTCTTTTCTATACAGGGTGTCATTTCAAAATTTTGAAAAATGAGAACGTTACGCTTAAGTGCAAGGTTTTTGAACGCTTATAACTCTCGTTCGACCTAACAGAATGTCTTCATTATACCATTTGATCAGAAAAACTAACGAATTTTTGACGTAGGACTACGTTTTTGTTTTCTACACTGGGGTACAATTATTAAAAAAAATCTATTTGCGACCGTCACGAAAAGTGGTCAGGTTTTGAGCATGAATATCTCAGTTATTTCTCAAGAGATTTTCAAAATTTTTACCCCGATCAATCGGAAGTATTTCTACGCATCAATTTCAATAGAGAACATTGTTGATTTCGAGCAACATACTATTGAACAATTCAAAATGTGAAGCCTTGTCTCAAAAAGTATATTAACTCCTTCAGGCCTAAGGGGTCATATATGACGCCAAAAGGATAATGGCTGTATACAATCACACAGACTGAATAAAAGTGTACACTGTCTTCGGTAAATTTTTTTGCCATCAACTTTTCTATCTGGAAAATATAAAAAGCTTATGAATTTGGCCTAATTGTCTACCTAGAACATCCGGAATATGAAGACGTCCAGGAAGAAAAAAATAAATGCCTTATTAACACGTCCCAACAAACATCGGTGTTGAATTAGAGCTTGTTCAAACAAATTTGGAGAAGCTATTCAGCTATTCTAGAAGAAACAGCTGAATAGCCTCTAAAAATTTGCTTGAACAAGCTCTAATTCAACACCGATGTTTGTTTAGGTACGTCCCCAACCCTCTGAGAAAGACAAAATAAAATTTAAAATTGATGATACTCCATCGTTGGCCATTGGATTTTGATGTGCTTTTATGCAATAGATCACAAAATTATCCAAGTTTGTGAATCTGCACTCGTTATTCCGTAAATGCCCATAGTTTCGGATTCCAAGGTGGGAGTACTGGGGCAAGTACCTGTTCAGGGATGGTGGACAAAATATTTTTAGATGCGAAACATGGCAGGCGCCATATCGAACTTCATGATTTAGCAAAACTAGGTCTTTGGAAGAAATTTTGAGGATTTTTGACCATACTGGTCACTTAGGGAGGCCCTGCGGGATCCAAGTTCCTCCGGGAATGTGGTCATGTTCAAATCTTTTACAAAACCTGGCTTGCGACATATCAAACATTATGGTTTTGCAAAAATAGGTCTTCGAAGGATATTCTGCGGATTTTTGACCATACTGACTATTTGAGGAGGCTCTGCGGGATCCAAGTTCCTCCGGAGAAGTGGCCATATTCAAATTTTTTCCAAAACCTGGCTTGCGACATATCAAACCTCATGATTTTGCAAAAATAGGTCTTCGGAGGACATTCTGAGGATTTCTGACCAAACTGGCCACTTAGAAAGGCCCTGCTGGATCCGAGTTCCTCCGGAGAAGTGGCCATATTCAAAACATTTCCAAAACCTGGCTTGCGACACATCAAACTTCATTATTTTGCAAAATTAGGTCATGCAAAGACGTTTTGGGGATTTTTGACCATATTGACCTGGACCTGCTGGATCAGAGTTCCTCCGGAAAAGAGGCCATATTCAAATCATTTCCAAAACCTGGCTTGCGACATACAAACTTCATGATTTTGCGAAACTTTGTCTTCGGAGGACAGTCTGGGGATTTATGACGATACTAACCACTTGGGGAGGCCCTGCAGGATCCGAGTTCCTCCAGAAAAGTGTCCAAATTCAAATCGTTTCTAAAACCTGGCTTGCGACACATCAAACTTTAAGATTTTGCCAAACTTTGTCTTTGAATCCATTTGGATCAATATTTTCTTCCACCCAGGCTGAATCCGGATCTGCGATGCTCGAAGTATCGGATTCCGAGTTACTCAACATTTTGCACAAAATAATTCTCACTATCGAACAAAACTAAAACCAAAATGAAAATTCCGTTTCAACCGCGAAAACATAATAGCTGTTTTGACATTTTTGTTTGACATTAGCTCTTCTAACTATGTTTGTCTCGGCTAGCGGTACATGCCCCAACTAAACAATTTTTTACAAAAGGATACTGTCAAGCTGGAAAAGATACGCACATTTCAGTGCACCTAGGCGTGACAAAATTCAGAAAAAGAGTACGAAGAGGACGGACGGATTACAAAAGTGAGGTGAGGTCTTTTTTGTTCAATCTATCCTACGAGCATAAACCGTACGATAAAGTGTCCTGGAAAATGATTTCGTTTAATATTTGGTAAGAAATTCAAAGAATGTCCTCCGAAGACCTATTTTTGAAAAATTATAAAGTTTGATACGCCGCAAGCCAGGTTTTGAAAACAAAATTGAATATGGCCACTTTCCCGGAGGAACTCGGATCCCGCAGGGCCTCCCTAAGTGGCCAGTATGGTCAAACACCCTCAGAATGTCCTCCCAAGACAAAGTTTTGCAAAATCATGAAGTTTGATATGTCGCAAGCCAGGTTTTAGAAAATATTTGAATAGGGCCACTTTCTCGGAGGAACTTGGATCCAGTAGGGCCTCCTCAAGTGGTCAATATGGTCAGACACCCTCAGAATGTCCTCCAAAGACCTATTTTTGCAAAATCATGAGGTTTGATATGTCGCAGGCCAGGTTTTGGAAAAGTTTTGAATATGGCCACTTCTCCAGAGGAACTCAGATCCAGCAGGGCCTTCCTAAGTGGCCAGTTTGGTCAGAAGTCCTCAAAATTTCTTCCAAAGACCTAGTTTGCTGAATTATGAAGTTTGATATGCCGCCTGCCATGTCTCGCATCTAAAATTATTTGGTCCACCATCCCTGGACAGGTACTTACTCCAGTACTCCCACTTTGGAAACCGAAACTACGGACATTTTCGAACTAACCAGTGCAGATCCACAAATAAGGATAATTTTGTGATCTATTGCACAAAATCGCATCAAAACCCAATGGCCAACGATGGAGTATCATTGATTTTAAATTTGAATTGTTCTATCCCAGAGGGGTTGGGGAGGTACGTGTTCTTTGTTCTAGAATATTGTACATATGCATACGTTATATTAAATTCTCGTTTATAAACGTTAAATATTTTAGTATCTCTCTGGGATGTTCTTGGTCATCCATAAATGTACTTGAGTTCAGAATTTCAGATCTACAATTATAACAGTAGCTTTTAGGGCTACATAAGGTTACGATATGTGATATGGTACGATATTGAATGATTATTTGATAACTTGGTGATGTTCTAGGTCATCAAAACTTAAGATTTTCAGTAGTAACTATAGCTTTTTTGGCTATACAAAGTTACGCTACGTATTCAACCATATTCAATGACTATTTTCTAACGTAAAAAAAGCATTTCATGAGATGAACGGGATGATCTAGGTAATCAAAACTGTCCTTGAGTTCAGAACATAAGATCTACAGTTGCAGCAGTAGTTGGAGTGTGTAAAGGGACAATATGTATTTGACAATATTGATTGAATAGTGATGAATTCCAGAAGACACAATGCGACAATATTGGGATATTCTAGGTAGTCCTAACTAACTTAAGTTCAAAACATAAGATCTACAGTTGTAACAGTAGTTTTTTGAGCTATACAACTTGCTGGTTCTAAAATGCATTTAGAAGTATCACCTCGAAAAATCTTGAAGTTTGATACCCATATTGATATGGTTCCGGACATTTTCCAAAGTGGCCACTTCCCCCGGGGCACCTGGAACCTACTACAGAGTGGTCATGGCAGCTGCAGGTTCTAAAATGCATTTAGAAGTATCACCTCGAAAAATCTTGAATTTTGATACCCATATTGATATGGTTCCGGACATTTACCAAATTGGCCACTTCCCCCGGGGCACCTGGAACCTACTACAGAGTGGTCATGGCAGCTGCAGGTTCTAAAATGCATTTAGAAGTATCACCTCGAAAAATCTTGAAGTTTGATACCCATATTGATATGGTTCCGGACATTTTCCAAATTGGTCACTTCCCCCGGGGCACCTGGAACCTACTACAGAGTGTTCAGGGCAACTGATTGTCCTGAATATGCTCCTTGAAGCACCTCCATGAAAAATCTTGATGTCTTGGTGATATCCGGAACCAGTTTTACGGAAATGGACATATTTTGGAAGTTTTTCAACGGATCTTAGTGCAACCACCGGCATTCAATTTTCAATGAGTTCTAGTTTCTAGAAAAATAGGGGTCATTGATGTAACTTCACACCACACAAAAATACGAGCAGCAGAAAAAATGTCTGTTTGGCATGCCATCTGAAAATCCGGAACATCTCCGGTGTCCGGTAGCCTGTATTCGTGATCATGCATGTTTCTGAATCTTGACTAAATTTCCCGTCGAATGTTTTCAGTTTTGTCAAAATTCAACAGTTTTTCAAAAAGTTATAAGAAATTGAATGTGGGCAAAAATTTGCCTATCTCAATCATTTTGCCTAAGGAGTGTATCGAATATAAGCTATCCACATACATTTGCGTTGTACGTGGTTTTTTATGCTCTGAACACTGCATGCTGTGCGTTTGACTGTCAGCTTTCTTTTGTTTACTTGTTTGTGCGGTTCAAATTCTGCGTTTTCAAAATGTCGCGTATTGAAAAGGAAGTGAAAATTAAGGTTCTGGACACATGGCTAAGTGAGAAGGGTATTACTATGCGAAAATTGGCGAAGCGGTTTGGAATTCATCATGCGAGTGTTAAAACCATCATTAATAAGTTTGGGGAACACTATTCTTTGGATGAGCTACCAGGAAGAGGCAGAAAACCCGGTTCTTCCAACCCGAAACTGGAGCAGAAAGTGGTATCTCTAATCATGAAGAACAAATCAATGTCAATACGTGATTTGGCCAAAAAAGCAGGAACGAGTGTCGGAATGATCCAGCGTATCAAGAGGCGAAACCACCTGAAGACCTACAAGAAGCAGAAAATCTCGAAACAAAGGGCAGAACAGAAGAAGCGAGCAGCAACAAGGGCCCGGAAATTGTATTCGCGTCTTTTGCAGCGTCCGGATGTATGCGTTTTGATGGACGATGAGACCTATGTAAAGGAGGACTCAGAAACCCTTCCAGGTCCACAATACTTTACTGCCGTCGTTGGGGAGGATGTAAGCGATGCGGACAGATCGATTCAAGTGAAGAAATTCGGTCGAAAGGTACTGGTATGGCAAGCAATATGCTCCTGTGGTTTGAAGTCAACCATTTCTGACACTACCGGAACTATAAATGCGGAAATCTATTGATCTGAGTGTCTCCAGAAGAGATTGTTGCCTTTATATAAGAAGCATAGTACACCTCCACTGTTTTGGCCGGATTTAGCGTCGGCTCACTATGCCAAAACCACTCTCAATTGGCTTGCGGAAAAGGGTATAGATTTCGTTGAGAAAAATATCAATCCACCAAATAGCCCTCAGCTTCGACCCATCGAACGTTACTGGGCAATCGTGAAGAGGGTCTTCAAGAAGACTGGTAAGGCAGCTGGGAACATGCAAGAGTTCAAAAAAATTTGGGCTCAAGCGTCCAAAAAATGCGATGCAACACTTGTCCGGAACTTGATGAAGAGCATTCGATCCAAAGTTCGAAAATTCGTGAAGGAATAACTTAAATTTCATCCGGTCTTCATTATGTTCAAGTTTAACCTCGTACAATAAAGGATCAATTTTTTGTATGAATAAAATATCGGTTTTCAACATAATATGAAAGAAAGTTTGTGGATAGCTTATTTTCGATACACTCCTTATCCTCTGTATATCAATGAATCTTTTGGAGGGTCAACAGTCATTATTTTATAACAGTGAGATCCTCAAGGTAATTCAAACCGTCCTGGAGTTCAGAACTCGAAATATACGGTAGTAACAGTAGTTTTTTGGGCTATACAAAGTTATGTCACGTATTCAAGTATATTCAGTGAATATTTTCGAACGTAAAAATACACAAGAATACCTCTCAAAGAGAGGTTGGGATTGAGACTCAATGAGCCACTTCCAGGAGGAGGCAATTCGAATAATGGAAACACAGCTCGCCGATTTTTCAGCGAAGTAAATGCTGTTGCCTAAATCACAGGGCTCGATAAAAACGTTTTATCGAAATTTTATCGAAAACCCTTGTGAAAGTCGTCAACCTGAATCGAGAAAATGAAGCAGAAGCTTTTGGACAATATGCTCAAAAAACATTTAGGATGTATCGTGGATTGTTCGATTGGTATGTGCTTTCTCCTACAGTGCTTAAGCTACTATTACACGGTAGCGATATTATCAGGACTGCTGCACTGCATTTAAGGATGCTGAGTGAGGAAGCCCAGGAAACGAGGAATAAGTGCATAAGGAAATTTCGGGAACGGCATGCAAAGAAGTTCAACCGTATTGTCAACTTGGAAGACGTTTTCAAGCGGTTTCTTCTCACCTCAGATCCCGTAATCTCACTTATCAATAGACGTACAACTCGTGGTGGGACACAGTTTGATTTACCTGAAGAAGCTCGAAACTCAATAAAAATTAACTAATATGCCTTAAGCCTTTTTCTATGAAAACACGCGGTAGTTGTCATATACTGAACAGAGATAGCCATGATTTCTGTGTGTTTTGATTCTATTTGAGCTCCTTATGCATGTTTTTATTGAAAACTCTATGTTACAGAAAGTAACTTTAAAAAAGATAGAAAAATATCATTTCTCCCAAATGCTCATTAATCGTACTCTAAGGTATGTTGAATCAAGCCAAGGTAATTTCGTTAAGTGAGGTAGCTTATCCCTTTAGGTCTATGGATTAAGTGAGAAAGCTGGATTAAATATATATTTCAGAAATTAGTGCTAATCAGGCAAATTGACCTTTGCGACATTGCTTCAATTAAAACCGAGGCACATGGAAAAAAGTCCGCGCCCAGATCCGTGATCTGCAGTCATGAACTCGAGAACAAGCCAAAATACACCGTGAACTGAATCACGTTATCATGAACTAAATAACGTTTAAAGGGAAAAATCCTGGAAACGTGAACTAGTTCACGGTCCGTTTTCATTTTCGTGATCGCTTTTTTTTTTTTTTCTGTGCAGTGTTTCTATGGTGTAATTTGATTCTTTTGAGCGTTGGCTCCTGTGGGCTCAACGAGTGGAATGCTTGGCTGTGCGATGCATCGGAAACGCTGTTTCGCTGCTTTTGCCAACCGTAGCTTAATATTTAATTTATTGGATTATGCTATGACACCACAAAGCATGGATAAAAGTAATGAAGAAGTATATTTTCCCAATCAGAGGCGTTTACACATTGTTAATTCTATTTACTTTCCATTTTGTTTGTGTACATCATATGGAACAATCAAGCACCAGAAAACAATTCTTCTCATGCAAGTTATTCATGGATCAGTAAAAGACAGTAAGTAACCTAGCCTCTTTCTCGCCTACTGTCATTCCATCAACCTTGCTGTCACCCTGATCACCGACATGAAAGCGAGACAAAAATAAACAGTAATACAATTCAATTAATATTTCAAACAACACATAATGAAGTTGTTTCCGCAGTTCCCTCCAGCTCCAGCTTCTTTTCTGTGCCAATAAGTTGTGTGAAGAAGGACGACCTTTCTGAGAGCCGTCATTTTTCTTCTCTTACCACTGCAATCACACAGCCACCCACACACACACACACATCTGGCACTTAGTGCCTTTAAGGTGCATTCACATAGAGGCAACAGAAGTTCCAAGCGACTTCGGGCCCCATATGAACTGATGATGATGATGATTTTGAGATGAGACTACCTTTACCTCAGCATCAAAGCAAGGGCCTTACTGCGCTCGCGAGGTTTGGTATGTGATTGACGACGATGACGGCGGTTCTAGTAAACTGGTGGAAAACATGCAGAACACAGCCAGAGTTCGACGAGTAAATTTGCTTATTAGTGTCACGTACGATCCTGCGAGGCTTTACACGTATTTTTGAAATGTTTTCATGCTGGTACATGAGAGGCGGAAATGGGGGAAGTAGGGTGTGCTTTGCCGATGATCAACGGGTGAGGGAAAGGATGTAGGAGCGAAATATTTCCTTCGATGATAAATTTGAGCTTTTTGTATCGACGTGGAACAAGTATTTAGATTTTCCAATAAAAACCATCGTAAAGGTTGTACGGAATCATATTGCACCACTTTTAAATGGCTGTAACTTTTTACCCGTTGGGTATTGAAATTTTGGGTGGATTTATGAAGCAGGCACTTCTTCGGAAGTCGGCGCCACGCCGCGGTCGTCCTTGGCGGCAGCGGCGGCGGCGTGGATCGGTGCGGGCATAATTTATCCCCTCAACATTTCCATGCTTATCCCTTTTAAATGTTTGGCTTTCTAGTGCACTGTAAAGACTATTAGGCTTGGTGACCTTGAACGCACGCACACTAAAGCGCCATTTAGATCAAAGGAGTGCAAGAAAGAAGGAAAATCTTTTGGAGGAAAACAAACCATCATTCCTCAGCATGTGCCAGAAAGAGTGAGGTGATTAAACGTCAAAAAGCCTAATCGGATCACTCCAAGTCTTTTATGTTTCCTTCGCCGTTTTGCCTCTCAAAAAATAATCGTTTTTATCCATCTTCATCATAATGCTGCACACGTTAACAACAATCAGCTGTCAAAAAAATGTTAAGGGCAGTATCGCACTGAAATTTGGCGTGTATGCCCAAATATGAATACAGATAAAAAGAAACATTCAATTTTCTACTTTATCTAATGCACTCAAAAGGAATGCTACACACTTAGTAATTATGAATTTTACACGAGACGTAATTCATGTTTGTAAAAATTCGGGGAACGTAAACAAGGATTTCGTGTAAAATTATGTCTCATGAATCTGACACATACGCAATTCGACGAAAAATGTGTTTGATTGAATTTATTTTCTCATCTCTTTCAACTCATTCTTATGTGCTAAGGGACGCTTGCATGTGTCGGTCTCAGAGGACAGAAATTTACATGACATTTTGGTAGTGTGTAGATTTGGCAGAAATGAATGGGATATTTCATGTAAATTTAAATCAGATAACGCCTGAATATAGTCTTTTGTATGGAAGATTGCCAACATTGCACAGTGGTCCAGTAAGCTACTTTAGGCGGACATGAGTTTTTCAATGGAAATTTGTGGTTTTAGAGCTTTGGTTACTTCTGAGAACTTGTTGCAAACTTGTTGTGCTACAATTTGTATGATAGTAATTTTTTCTTGCATTAAACGCAAGAGTGGCGTATATGGTAACTTTTTTTATGAGCGAATATCATGTGATATGTTCAGCAAAGTTGTAGAAATTGTTTTTATAAAAAAACTTGTGGACCATTCTTTTTTCTAGCTCCAAAGCGTACTGCGATAATTCCGAATTTTAGTAAAAAAAAATGTTTTTCGACTCAAAGTCATTCAATTTTTACTTTTACCGGCTTGCTATGTTCTACAAAGTTGTTTGTTTTGACATTTGCTTCAATGTTGCTCAATACATCATAGTTGTATTTCTTCCTATTTTGCTTTTATAGTAAATTTTCAGTTACATTTACGCCATACTATCGGCATCAAGACTTGAAATGGAGCAACTGAAAAGAAAATATGGCATACCTTGGCTTGATTCAACATACCTTAGAGTACGATTAATGAGCATTTGGGAGAAATGATATTTTTCTATCTTTTTTAAAGTTACTTTCTGTAACATAGAGTTTTCAATAAAAACATGCATAAGGAGCTCAAATAGAATCAAAACACACAGAAATCATGGCTATCTCTGTTCAGTATATGACAACTACCGCGTGTTTTCATAGAAAAAGGCTTAAGGCATATTAGTTAATTTTTATTGAGTTTCGAGCTTCTTCAGGTAAATCAAACTGTGTCCCACCACGAGTTGTACGTCTATTGATAAGTGAGATTACGGGATCTGAGGTGAGAAGAAACCGCTTGAAAACGTCTTCCAAGTTGACAATACGGTTGAACTTCTTTGCATGCCGTTCCCGAAATTTCCTTATGCACTTATTCCTCGTTTCCTGGGCTTCCTCACTCAGCATCCTTAAATGCAGTGCAGCAGTCCTGATAATATCGCTACCGTGTAATAGTAGCTTAAGCACTGTAGGAGAAAGCACATACCAATCGAACAATCCACGATACATCCTAAATGTTTTTTGAGCATATTGTCCAAAAGCTTCTGCTTCATTTTCTCGATTCAGGTTGACGACTTTCACAAGGGTTTTCGATAAAATTTCGATAAAACGTTTTTATCGAGCCCTGTGATTTAGGCAACAGCATTTACTTCGCTGAAAAATCGGCGAGCTGTGTTTCCATTATTCGAATTGCCTCCTCCTGGAAGTGGCTCATTGAGTCTCAATCCCAACCTTTCTTTGAGAGCCTACCGGATTGACATCTGACGGTTCTTCAAGATCGCATTGTCCTTACTGACATGCCACGAAGGCTTAGGCAACGTTCGATAATAAAGCCTTTTTCTATGAAAACACGTGGTAGTTGTCATATACTGAACAGAGATAGCCTTGAGTTCTGTGTGTTTTGATTCTATTTGAGCTCGTTATGTATGTTTTTATTGAAAACTCTATGTTACAGAAAGTAGCTTTAAAAAGATAGAAAAATATCATCTCTCCCAAATTCTCCTTAAACGTACTCTAAGGTGTGTTGAATTAAGCCATGGTATGCCATATTTTTTTTAGTTGCTCCATTTCAAGTCTTGATGCCGATAGTATGGCGTAAATTTAACTGAAAATTTACTATAAAATGAAAACAGGAAGAATTACAACTATGTATTCAGCAACATTGTAGCAAATGTCAAAACAAACAACTTTGTAGAACATAGCAAGCCAGTAAAAGTTAAAAATGAATGAATGAATGAGTCGAAAAACAATTTTTTACTAAAACTTGGAATTATCGCAGTAGGCTTTGAAGCTAGAAAAAAATAAGTTCTCCCAAGTTTTTTATAATAACAATTTCTACAACTTTGCTGAACATCCTATCCCACGATACTAGCTCATATAAAAGTTAGCGTATACGCCACTCTTGCGTTTAATGCAAGAAAAAATACTATGTGTTTGATAGCATTACACAAATTGTGACTATCGCTTTCGTCATCTAAACAGCAAAGTATTGTCTTTTTTGTGGCTTAGAAAATCGGTTCCACTTGACCTCCATCAAGTGTACGATCGTCGTCCACATCACCTCGTGGTGAAAGCAATCAAAGTAGTTGAGCTATACTATATCATCATATGATCGAACGATCCGAACTACAATACTGTATGTACCATACCAGTGAAGACCAATAGAATAGTGTGTGTTGCCCAGCTCTCTCAGTGATTGACCAGATCGGACAAGTAGCACGTGTTTATAGCTACAAAGAGAGAGACCAAAACAAACGGTGATAAACTTCACTTTCATTCGCTTTGGGGTAGTTTTTAGCAGGTGACTGTTATCATCGCCGTTTATCGGTTCTCTTTGCGAATGGGTGATCATGCGAACAGTGAGTAGGTGGAAATAGAGCTAAAGATGACATCCCCCAACGCGGGCGACCCGAAAGGGTCGATGAGCCCAAGACTGCCGCTTTTCATGGACCCACAAAACGAGTTTGGCAGAGTGATAATTCTGCAAATGATAGGAATGGATGGTGCAGATTTACCTGTGGACCCGTATCTTATCGGGAGAAGTGTTGCATTGGTAGTTGGGGAGTCCGCTGTTGAATCAGCATCGAGCGACCAAACTAAACGGTATATTTTTGGAGTCCGGAACCCTGCACATGCAGACAAATGACTCAAAATGACCAAACTCATAGATGGTACACCAATCTTTATCTCGACTCACCCAACCCTCAATGTAAGCAAGTGTGTAATTTTCTCGAAGGATGCGATCAACTAAGGAGTGTATCGAACATAAGCTATCCACAAACTTTCTTTCATATTATGCTGAAAACCGATATTTTATTCATACAAAAAATTGATCCTTTATTGTACGAGGTTAAACTTGAACATAATGAAGACCGGATGAAATTTAAGTTATTCCTTCGTGAATTTTCGAACTTTGGATCGAATGCTCTTCATCAAGTTCCGGACAAGTGTTGCATCGCATTTTTTGAACGCTTGAGCCCAAATTTTGTTGAGCTTCTGCATGTTCCCAGCTGCCTTACCAGTCTTCTTGAAGACCCTCTTCACGATTGCCCAGTAACGTTCGATGGGTCGAAGCTGATTGATTTGGTGGATTGATATTTTTCTCAACGAAATCTATACCCTTTTCCGCAAGCCAATTGAGAGTGGTTTTGGCATAGTGAGCCGACGCTAAATCCAGTCAAAACAGTGGAGGTGTACTATGCTTCTTATATAAAGGCAACAATCTCTTCTGGAGACACTCAGATCGATAGATTTCCGCATTTATAGTTCCGGTAGTGTAAAAAATGGTTGACTTCAAACCACAGGAACATATTGCTTGCCATACCAGTACCTTTCGACCGAATTTCTCCACTTGAATCGACCGGTCCGCATCGCTCACATCCTCCCCAACGACGGCAGTAAAGTATTGTGGACCTGGAAGGGTTTTTGAGTCCTCCTTTACATAGGTCTCATCGTCCATCAAAACGCATGCATCCGGACGCTGCAAAAGACGCGAATACAATTTCCGGGCCCTTGTTGCTGCTCGTTTCTTCTGTTCTGCACTTTGTTTCGAGATTTTCTGCTTCTTGTAGGTCTTCAGGTGGTTTCGCCTCTTGATACGCTGGATCATTCCGACACTCGTTCCTGCTTTTTTGGCCAAATCACGTATTGACATTGATTTGTTCTTCATGATTAGAGATACCACTTTCTGCTCCAGTTTCGGGTTGGAAAAACCGGGTTTTATGCCTCTTCCTGGTAGCTCATCCAAAGAATAGTGTTCCCCAAACTTATTAATGATGGTTTTAACACTCGCATGATGAATTCCAAACCGCTTCGCCAATTTTTGCATAGTAATACCCTTCTCACTTAGCCATGTGTCCAGAACCTTAATTTTCACTTCCTTTTCAATACGTGACATTTTGAAAACGCAGAATTGGAACCGCACAAACAAGTAAACAAAAGAAAGCTGACAGTCAAACGCACAGCATGCAGTGTTCAGAGCATAAAAAACCATCACAAATACATGCGTACAACGCAAATGTATGTGGATAGCTTATATTCGATACACTCCTTATACAGAAGAAGAATTTCTGGAAAAACTGCCTGCACAAAATGTGATCAAGGTCCAAAGGATTACCCGAATGGAAAATAGCCAGCGTGTTAACACCCCAACGGTAATCTTAACTTTCAATTTAACGACCTGTCCAGAATACGTGAAAGTGGGACTACTACGAGTCGATACCCGTCCATTCTATCCCAATCCACTTCTGTGCTACAGCTGCTTTAATTACGGCCACTCGAAAATACGATGCTCTACAGCAATACGGTGCTACAACTGCTCCGACGAATTTCACGGTGATGATTGTCAAAAGCTCCCTTTCTGCTGAAATTGCAAAGGTGAACACCGCCCAACTAGTCGCACGTGTCAGATCTACCAGAAGGAAGTTGCCATCGTCAGACTGAAAGTGGACAACAATTTAACGTTCCGTGAAGCAAGAAGACGAGTCGAAGACAGAAATGTTACGTACGCCCAGGCTGCCGCTCAACCTCGACTGGATACCTTGAAGATAGAAGCGCTAATGAATGAAAATAAGAAGAAAGATGAACTTATCAACAAGCTAATTGCAGACAATAACAAGAAGGATGAAACGATTCTCAAACTTCTGGAGGACGTGAAGCAGAAGAACCAGCAGCTGGAAAATTTGGTGCACAAAGTTGACTCTCTACAATCCAAATTAGTTGCTCTGTCCAGCAACATCCAATGTACACCTGGAACATCAACTGGATCAGAAAGAAGTTCCAACTGTCAATTCAAAGTCATTGCGAGAACCGACAAAACCAAAGGAATCACGAAACGCAGACTCAAGATCGAAGATAAACACCTACGGCGATCGAAGCGCCTCGAGAATGCCTCACCGGATAGCAGAAGTCCACCAACAAAAACCGCAAAGCCACCTACCTCCAACATCGCACTAAATCCAATTATTGAATACGAAGAAAGAGTGGTGGATAGCTCCAACCTTGAGACCGTATCCGTGCACCCAAATCAACAAATTCAACATGCCCGTCCCTAATAAGCCAGATAAGTCGAAACAACTCACAAACTCAACACACAACACTACCTGTAGCAAAATAGAATACAAACCAATGATTAACAAACACGCCAGCAGGGTTGGGAGCGGGGAAATTACAGTACCCCTCCCACTCTTACAAGAAAGAGAGCTGTGTGAAGGACCTGTCCGCAGAACTCTTCCCCAACCCGTAGACGGGAAATTCCACAGTGCGGCCCACGAAGTCCAAAGAAAAGTAAACGAAATGAACCGATTGAAAACTCCTTCGACCCCGTCAGCAACCCGCAACATTTTCCCCAACCCGGATACCAAAATCATCAGTGTTTCCATGGGTTTAGAAAACCCTAGGTCTTTCCCTGCACCAACCCTGACCGAGGATGTACCACAAGCCTGTGATGAGCCCTCGGCGGCAGTTGGTGTGGGGGGCCTGTTATCTCAGGCAAGTACATGCGTCAATTCTCCCAAGCCGCCATATACATACCAAATCAATATTTCAGCTGTTGCTCAACTACGAAGTCACGATTTGAAAGCAACTATGCCATCCAGTAAACAGCCGCTTCCAGCATCGGTCTTATCTAACGCGGAGGCCTACGATCGGTTATACCAGTGTCATCAGACTTCCTCAAGTAGTCGATCAACCTCAACGACAATCACCATTTCACAGAACGCTGAAGCAGCGTACCCGCCAACCCTCACCAACACTCAACATGACACACCCCTACGTTCATCAGATGCTCTACCTTCAACTGAACATACCAAAATAACTCGTATTGCGTTGCAATGGAACATAAATGGCCTGTTCAACAACCTTAGTGATCTTCAACTGCTAACACGTGAAAATCCCCCCCAGTCTCTTGCACTCCAAGAAGTTCAGTGTCGTGATTCAGAGGGTCTTAACCGAATTTTCAACGACCAATACAATTGGTTTGTGAAATCTGGTACAACACGTTTCCAAAATGTTGCAATTGCGGTCCTCAAAACTACCCCTCATACTCTAGTACCACTAGATACCCCTCTCACAGCACTTGCTGCTGAAATCGATCTACCATTCCAGCATACTATCGTCTCCATATACCTTCCGCAGAACGGCATTAACGATCTTGAAAATGACCTCCAAAATCTAATTGAACAGCTAGAAAAACCGTATATAATACTAGGAGACCTGAATAGTCATCACTATGCATGGGGTTCGGGGAAAACCGACAACAGAGGTACCGCAGTCCTCAACTTCGCCGAGAAGAATGATTTGATCGTACTGAATGATGGCAGCTCAACCTTCCTGCGTGGTCCATGCACATCTTGCATAGACGTCTCACTAGCATCCAGTGAGATAATCCGACTTCTCAGATGGACCATCCATACAGATCCAATGGGTAGCGACCAGTATCCGATCGAAATTCAAAGTAACGATACTCCACCGGAAACGACTAGACGACCCCGATGGCGTATTGAAAAAAGTAATTGGGAAGGCTTCGAAAAAGATATTCTTACTCTGGTGAATCCGGAATGTTCCTATAATCCTGAAGAGCTGTGTAAGATAATTCACGACACTGCTAAAGCTAACATACCTAGAACAAGCAGTAAACCAGGTTCAAAAGCCTTACACTGGTGGAATGAAGACACAAAAGCGGCAGTGAAAGCTCGGAGAAAGGCTCTAAGGAAGCTCAAACGCACCCCAATATCCCACCCGGAATGGAAAGACATCCACGAACACTATCAACGGCTAAGAAACCAATGTAAGGACGTTATTCGAAGTGCAAAAAGCAAGTCTTGGGAAACATTTCTCGAGGGTTTTGACAGCAGCCAATCAACCACCGAAATGTGGCGACGTGTAAATGCATTGAGCGGCAAAAGAAGGTCACAAGGTATTGGGATACGTCAAAATGACGTCGTATCACGGGATCCAAGCTTCGTGTCGAATGCCTTAGGACAATACTTCTCGGAACTCTCATCCAACGCAGCATATGATCAGAACTTTCTATTGGCACAAGCAAAAGCGCATTGCACATCCACTAGAATAGAGGTACCTCATGACGTAAACGACTGTGATTTCAACAGACCCTTCACAATCACCGAACTATTGTACGCAATGGATTCCGCTAAAGGGAAGTCTGCAGGACCAGATGACATCAGCTATCCCCTTCTCAAACGGCTTCCGTTGCGTGTTAAAACCTCCTTCTTAGATAGTATCAACCAGATATGGACCAACGGCATGTTTCCAAAAAACTGGCAGCATAGTTTGGTGGTTCCGATACCGAAAAAGAAAATCGGATCGACTGACCCCCGGGATTATCGCCCTATAGCCCTCACAAATTGTGCTTCGAAGATCATGGAACGCATGGTAAACAGGCGCCTTGTTACCGTTCTCAGAGAGCGGAACCTCTTGGATCAACGGCAACATGCTTTCCTGAAGGGTAGAGGAACTGGATCTTATCTCGCAGCACTGGGTCAAACCATCGATGATGCTCTGGCAAACGACTTACATGTCGATATAGCGGCCTTAGATTTATCCAAGGCCTATAACAGAGTTTGGCGCCCCGGAGTCCTGTGGCAACTCATCGACTGGGGTATCATCGGAAATATGGGAAAATTCGTCCAAGACTTTTTGCAAAATCGAACATTCCAAGTAACTCGCGTTCCAATACGTTTGAGGAGGGAACAGGAGTTCCACAAGGCTCCGTGCTAGCCGTAACTTTATTTGTGATAGCAATGAATTCAGTATTCGACACCTTACCAAAGGGCATTTTCATATACGTGTATGCTGATGATATTATTATTGTAGTGGTCGGTAAGAAGCCTAAACTAATCCGACGGAAACTGCAAGCGGCCGTGAGAGCAGTCGCAAAATGGGCAGGTAAAGTCGGCTTTACTATGGCAGCAGAAAAATGTTCGATCTCGCATTGTTGTGTTGCAAGACACCATCCAGGGAACAACCCCGTGACAGTTGCAGGGAAGCAAATACGTTTTAAAAAAGAGCTGCGAATCCTCGGAGTGACTAATGACCGCAAATGTAAATTCCGAAGTCACTTCAGTTTTACCAAAAAGGAGGTGGAATGCAGAATCCGCCTATTAAAAGCAATTAGCGGAAGACATAAGACCAACAACCGTAAATCACTGTATACAGTTGGCTCCAGTATCGTCACTAGTAAACTGCTTTATGGGCTGGAAATCACAATTCGAGCATACCAAGATATGATTCTAGCTTTCAGTCCAGTTTACAACAAGGTAATACGAATCACCTCAGGGCTACTTCCTAGCTCACCCAGCCTTGCAACATGTGTAGAAGCCGGTATCCTTCCGTTTCCATTCATACTAACGATTGCAGCAGCCTCAAGAACCATAAGTTACCTTGAGAAAACGTACGGAGATTGTGAAAATATATTCATCCTCGAAAAAGCCAAAAATCTCGTCAGGGAGTATGCCACCATGGATTTCCCCCCAGTAGCGCAAGTCTGTCGGGTTGGAGACCGCCGATGGAACCAGACTGGACCCAATATTGACTGGACAATAAAGCGTGCAGTTCGTGCCGGGGACTCGTCCGCTAAAATCTCCGCTGAACTCAACAACCTACTGAACAACAAGTACAGTACGCACGTAAAAATTTTCACGGATGGTTCTCGAGCGAATGAGACCGTTGGAATAGGAGTCTATAGTTCCACGCTTCATATAGCACGAAGAGCTCCTGATGAATTATCCGTATTTTCTGCAGAGGCCGCCGCTATCTATCTCGCCCTCATGAAAATCAACGATCCAAAAATGAAAACAATAATTCTATCGGATTCAGCTAGTGTTTTGTCAGCCTTGGAAAACCCCAGACAAATGCATCCACTGATACAGTTAATTGAAGCACGGATTCCCTCTAACACTTCGCTCTGTTGGATACCAGCACACTGTGGAATAAAGGGCAACGAAGAAGCAGATCGCCTAGCATCCCTTGGAAGAGGCTCGGCAATGTGGAACCTCCAAGTACCTGGGCATGATGTACGCAGCGCGATTATACGTGGTGTTCATCGTACGTGGCATCTACAGTGGCTTTCAAACCGAGATATCTTCCTCAGAAAGATCAAAGCTGGAATTGGACAGTGGAACGACCGTGTGGATCGCAGAGAACAACAAACATTGTCCCGCCTGAGAGTGGGCCATACCAGAACAACTCACCCGCATTATATATCAACTAATTCCAAGCCAATCTGTTCAATTTGCGTTGTACCACTAACCGTTGAACATATACTAGTTAACTGTCCCCAATACGAGGCAACAAGAGTCAGCTTGAATCTACACACCAGTATCAACAGTATCCTTCAAAATGATCCAGTTGAAGAAACAAAACTTATAAATTTCCTGAAAAACATTAATTTATACTCTAGCATTTAATTGAACTGAATTGTACTCCTTTAAAACTATATATTTCTATTCGTAAAAGAGGTGAACCAGCCTTAGGCCCTGAAAACCTCTATAATAAAGGAAAAAAACTGCTTGGTTGATATAGACTACGTTAGGCTATTAGTTGCATTAACACATGTTGAGTAGCTTAAAATATACTACAGTGGGGAAAATTCCTTCAAGTGCACAAACTTTTTTTGACCACTTGGTCCATTTTAAAGCTATTTACAAAACATGTATATTAACCTGGGACGAAATTTAAATTACAGTGCCTGTATAATTTTCGGAAGCCTTTTGGGCCTTATAATAACTGCGCCGGCAATTTTAATTTAACATAGGATTTTCCATGGAGAACATACCTTTAACATTGATAAATCTGGTGAAGTGACTCTTTGTCCTCTAAATAAACCAATCCAATCACTCCCTGCGAAATTTGCCAAGTAAACTTTTCTTCGAAAACTGCAAAGCGTGTGGAAAACGTTGTAAATGATGCAATAATTTTATGGACAGCCAGTTCAGCAGTTTCTTTGTTAACTTCGAGGAACTTATGGAGTTTAAGTTCACAACAAATTAAACAAAATTTTTGACGAATGATCTTGAATGATTTTCAATTGCAATACAATCAATATTTAAAATATGTTTATCATTGCAAAGCATCTAAAAAAAATGCTTGATCGTTATTAACTCAAAAATTTAGTGATCAAACAAACGTCAAATTGAGCTCATCACTTCAACTGTCAAATTGTTAATTAGAGAACTTATAAAACGAAATGGACTTGTCTTTATGTACGAAAACTGAACCAGATTTTAATGATCTCCAAAGGTTGTAAGTTTTAAAACCATTCACAATAACTTTTTAATTAAAATGGAAAATTATTTTATCCTCATTTAAAGCAAAAATTTCTCCGTTTTTTTTAATGCAAACGTTAGATTATCTGCGACCAGATACTCAATATAATGAATTTTACATTCCGGACAGAAGAGCAAACTATGCTGGTCCTGCTTGGTTAATACAGTTGCATGTAAATGATTTCCCGAACAAAGTAGTGCTGTTTGACAAAGTCACGAACTTCCTAACCACAGAACACCATCAGTCCTGGAAAACACACTTTCAAGTGCACTTTCCTGCATAGCCGATAACGACAACGCTCCACTCTGATCGGCACCATCCGTAATAATGAAGAGTGTTTGCTCATCCGTAGTCAAATGAACGCACCCCCTGCAGCCTTTCCACCCCTCCCAGCAAAAATTGAGAGTGCTTCACCAATGTGACAGTTTGTAATAAAATTCATTTCATTCAGTGTCGTTCTTGGTTTCTAGCTTTCTTCTGGTAAAGGACCAGTGACGTGTGCTAGGAATTTCACCTTTTCGCGATAGCTAACCTGAAGTTATCTTCCTTCCCTGAGTCAGAAACTGGTTCGGACCGCAGGCGAAATTTTGAGCCTCATTCGAAATCAATGTGCCAGAAGTCAGCAAGGCAGACGACGAAGGTTCCCCTCACCAAAAAAGTGCACATCTCTAATGTACATTTCGCTCACGATCGTTCTGTCGTCTCCGTCGTCAAGCAGAAGCAGTCGTACTTTTCCTTTGACACACAAAAGAAGAAGTAAGAGCTTTCCTTATGAATTGAGAGCGTGTGCCGTACCGCAACCAACCATTGAGGAAAACTTTCCGATGACAATAATGGGTGGAAAAGACGCGCGGTGGAACCTTTAGATGAATGCGGCATTTGCATATTTAAACCATCAAGTTTACACTTCCAAGCCCCCCTGACACCTGACACACACAGCAGTACCTAATGCATCTGCAGTTCTCGTCTTTTTCGAAACTGACACCAGTTTGACACGGTCAATGAAAGTGTTTCGATATTGAGTTAAGTTAAGACTTGGAAGTTGGAGGCTTGAAACATGATATACATGAAATTCATTTAAATATTTACTTCGTAATTCGAGTGGTAATAAAATATGATTGAATATGCGAGCTATCTAACATATGGATGCCCCAATAGGCGGGGAGAAGAGCCTGCCCTCTATTCACAAACTGTTAGCAATGGGGAGTTGGCATTCACGCTCTCTCTATCCAGTTCTGCTCCAATTGGGTACCCTGATGGTCCCTCCCGTTCCCCAGTATCAGCATGAAACATTCCTTTGATTATGTACACATTCATATACAAAAAAAATACTACAACATAACATAATATATCATAAACCAGGCCACACAATAGTGTAGGTGGTACAAGCTCTGACCTGTTGTTAAGATGGAGACGCGCCTTTATCGGTTGCTGTTAGATAGTGATTTGTGAACAATCCCTACCTCTTAGATAAAGGATGTGTCCCCTTCCAACAGACCAGAGCTGTCCTAAGCCACGTCCTTGCAACTGGTTGGAATAAGGAAGGAATGTTAGTCTGACACTTACTTAAGAGAGATGCGGAGAACTCCACGACATCGCATAAGTGTCACGGGGAAGGTGGAATTGTGTTAGTAGGGAGGATAAGCTTTAGGATACGCTCAGCAAGCGATTTTTGCAATTTCCATTTTTGAATATTTAATAAATTAAGTTGGTGATTAGTTTGTCCGTTGTCAGTTCCCGCATGAACAAACAGGTTTACCAAACCCCTCATGAACGAGAACAAAGCTACGCCCTTCAGGCTCGCTTTTTATCTGAAAATATTCCCAACACGTTGATGAAACTGTTGATTAGTAGAAAGCGAAGGACCCTGAGATACGCTAAAAAAACGATACGGGTTTCAACGTAATTGAAAAAAAAAGTACGATACGTAGAACACTTTCTTGTGAGATTTTCTGAAGAGATCCAGCATAACAACAATATGAACTCAGCAATGAAACGGTTATCAAATTGAACCTTAATCTATATCTAAAGGGTGATACGGTCAAAATTTGGTCAAGGGAAAACGCGTGTAAATCGGTGAAATCGTTTATTTAAAAAATCAAATTAAATTTCTTTTTCAAGTTCAATTAGTATAAAATTCAGGAAAAATATTCAGTTAGGCTTCCGCTTTTCCAAATCCGAATTGCCGGGCCTTACGCTTGACCCCTGCCATCAGATTTTGTACAGCCACCTTGTCCACCTTCTTCGCCGCAGAAAGCCAGTTTGCCTTGAACTGCTGCTCGTCCTTAGCAGTTTTTTTGGTCTTCTTTAGGTTCCGCTTGACAATAGCCCAGTATTTCTCAATTGGGCGGAGCTCTGGCGTGTTGGGAGGGTTCTTGTCCTTGGGAACCACCTGCACGTTGTTGGCGGCGTACCACTCCATGGCCTTTTTACCGTAATGGCAAGATGCCAAATCCGGCCAAAACAGTACGGAACAACCGTGTTTCTTCAGGAAAGGCAGCAGACGTTTATTCAAACACTCTTTCACGTAAATTTCTTGGTTGACAGTCCCGGAAGCTATGAAAATGCTGCTTTTCAAGCCACAGGTACAGATGGCTTGCCAAACCAGATATTTCTTTGCGAACTTTGACAGTTTCGTGTGCTTGAAAATATCTGCTACCTTTCCCCTTCCTTTTGCCGTATAAAACTCCTGTCCCGGAAGCTGCTTGTAGTCGGCTTTGACGTAGGTTTCGTCGTCCATTACCACGCAGTCAAACTTCGTCAGCATCGTCGTGTACAGCCTCCGGGATCGCGCTTTGGCCGTCGTATTTTGTTTATCATCGCGATTTGGAGTCACTACCTTCTTGTAAGTCGATAGTCCGGCTCGTTTTTTGGCTCGATGCACGGTTGTAGACGATACACCCAGCTTATTTGCGGCATCTCGGAGAGATAGGTTAGGGTTTCGCTTGAAACTACCGGCAACTCTCTTTGTCGTCTCAGCGGCTTCCGGTTTTCGATTTCCCCCCGATCCAGACTTCCTGGCTGTCGACAAACGTTCCCCAAACACTTTAATTACATTTGTAACGGTTGATTTGGCAACTTTTAGCGATTTTGCCAACTTTGCGTGCGAGTAGCTCGGATTTTCGCGATGCGCGAGCAAAATTTTGATACGCTGCTCTTCTTGCTTGGACGGCATTTTGACAACTGAAGAGTGAATTCCAAAATCAAAATAGGAGCAACATTCTACACACACACACCTTCAAAATGAGGGGTGTTCAGGTTTTTTAAATGCAAAATTGAAAGAAATACGTCAAGTTGATATTGACCAAATTTTGACCGTATCGCCCTTTATACCCAATGATTTCATTATCTCCAATCCGCTCAACCAATCGCAATGTTTTGTGATATAGTGGGCGGAATATTATAATTTTAGATAACTCAATGCAGACGTCTTCCAAATTTGGGAGATCGACAGGCAATCGGTGGATAACCACCTGGTACCTCATAGCAATAAGCTACATCCCCCACATCCTTCGACCGCGCGACTTGGCCAAAAACTTGATGTTTCGCAACGTTTCGTTCAGAGGGCCAAAAAACGATCCGTATTGAAAACGTACAAGGTTTACGGGAAACCCGTGAATATAGGCTCGTATTTTATTTACAGTCCATACGCAAATGCCCGCACCTTGGCCTTAACCCCGGCCATAAGATTCTGCACAACCTGTGAATCAACCGTTTTTTGCATGTAAACCCATACTTTCTTCAGTTCCTCGACTGTCTTCACTACCTTAGGTCGTTTAAGAAGGTGCTGCTTCATAATCGCCCAGTACTTCTCGATGGGGCGGAGCTCCGGAGTGTTGGGAGGGTTGAACATTTTCGGCACGAAATTGACCTTATTGTCCGCATACCACTTCAGCACGTCCTTGGAGTAGTGGCATGAGGCCAAATCCGGCCAGAAGATTGTTGGGACGTTGTGGGCCTTCAGGAGAGGAAGCAGCCGCTTCTGGAGGCACTCTTTATGTACACCTGTCCGTTCATCGTGTCCTGGGTCACGAAAGGTGCACTCCGCTTCCCGCACGTGCAGATGGCTTGCCAAACCAGGAATTTCTTCGCAAATTTGGACATCTTCTGAGTGCGGACATGCTCCGGAACGCTGAACTTATCCTTGGCCGTGAAAAACAGGTTGCCGGGGATCTGTTTGAAGTCGGCCTTCACATATGTTTCGTCGTCCATGATGCAGCATTCAACTTTCGTCAGCATGTTGAGGTACAACTTCCTGGCACGGGTTTTGGCGGACTTGTTCTGCTTCTCGTCGCGATTAGGGGCCTTTTGTACCTTGAACGTTCGAAGCCCAGCCTTAGTTTTGGCCTTCTGGACAAAAACTTCGGCTTAGGTGCAGCTTCTTAGCTACATCCCGAACGGAGGCGTTCGGATTTCGGTTGAAGGCCCCAACTACGCGGTTGTGATTTTTGGTGTTGTACGGAATACTTTTTCCTTCACTTCTGGGCTTCCGATCGGTGGTCAACCGTTCCTCGAACCGCTTAATCACTCGCGACACCGTGGAATTCGCGATTCCCAACGTTTTAGCGATGGAACGATGCGAGAGATCCTTGTTCTCGTGATGAATGCGCAAGATTTTATCACGCACGAGCTGTTCTTTCGACTCCATTTCCGCGAGTTTTGATCACAGGACTTTAAAACTTGCAGGATGTAAATAATGCACTATGAACTAAATCCACCCAAATTTTCATTAAATTCTACCCAACGGTTAAAAAGTTAGAGCAATTTCATAGTGTGGCAATTTCATCGTGGACACCCTTT
>JAHHFK020004440.1:0-126829 GCA_024533555.2 Aedes koreicus
CAACTAACAGCGGCTTCCGCAGAGCTCAAAAGTTTCAAAATTCCTGTCGTAAGCCTTTCAATCCCCGGCAAATCCCATTCATTCGCTCGATGTTTTGGTTTTAAAAAAACACACACACACATACATACACACGCCCAACCAAGCAAAACAACGTAAACAAAAACAAACCAGAAATTGATTACCATTAGAGAAACAAAGTTCCACAAAACGAAACTCCTTTATTACTATTTTGTTTATTTACGCGCAAAGTGCGTGCGATGCATAGAACGCATACGCTAGAGCGAGAGAGAGAGAGAGAGCTGGATAAATGGAGAGAGAAGCAGAGGAAAAATTAAGCGAAAATATTTCTGAAATATTTTTTACCATAGCTGAAAGTTCCTTTTTGTTAATTCTGTTGTTTAGTATAATTTTTAACTTAAATTATTGTCATTTTTTTCTTGTTTTTTACGATTAAAATCTACACGTACACAAACCAGCAAACGGAGACGAACACACTCACCCTTACGTACGTCGAATGCGCGAAATAGTGAAACCGTAAATTTACACTCACACAAAGACACACACACACAAACACCGAACAACAGTTGTTTGACAGGCCCCTTGGATTGTTTTTCGAAACAATGAAAACGAGGAACGGTGGGAAAACGGAACAAAAACAAATATATTTATTTTTCATATATTTACATGTATAATTTTCCGACGACGGGCAAACCGGCAAGAGTGTGTTTGTGAGCGCAAATCCGCGATGAAAGCGAGAAGATAACTCCGAAGGAAGTACACACATAAAACTTTGGATTCGAGAGAGAGAGACTCTTGTCTCCTTCGGATGGAAAACGGACAGATCGCATTTTTCGAGCGAACTGCGTGTGTGTGAATACTTTTTTCTTATCACAGAGTTCGTGTAGGCTGGAAAAGAAATTGAGAATTTTGTTTCTTCGTGAGAACCAAGCGGCGGTTTGAATCCCAAACAGAATGCAAGAAACATGCGAGATGGAAAACGGATTGTTGCCGTCTTTCATTCATTATTATAATTATGATTATTGCGATTAGTGATTTAGAGAAAGAAAGAGGGAGATAGTTGTAGCTCGCGTGTAAAAAGAGATAAGGTAATATTATTGGAAGGAAAATCAATTATTAATATACTAATTCTATATACATATACTTAGGAAATATTTTAGTACTATTTCAATAGTAGAGGTCAACTGCAAGAGATGAGAAAACAAAGGAGAGAAAAACAAGCATAGCAATAATTATCACTTAAAATATCTTGCAGAAAAAGAAGTTAAATAAACAAGAATGATTAAATCCTAGGGTTTAGCGATAAGAACATAGATCGTATTTATATGAAAAATATACCTTTTATATGAAAGAAGGAAAATCCCATAAAAACAAACATATATCAGCACAGACAAACACATACACACATATATAGAAATAGTAACATAAAACACGAAGAAGAAGAAGAAAAATTT
This sequence comes from Aedes koreicus, assembly GCA_024533555.2. Taxonomy (NCBI): domain Eukaryota; kingdom Metazoa; phylum Arthropoda; class Insecta; order Diptera; family Culicidae; genus Aedes; species Aedes koreicus. The sequence continues at coordinate 1,473 of JAHHFK020004440.1, forward strand.
AGAGCTACACTCACACTCCCCACACCGGAATTCCAATGCTTTTGAGTGCACCTTTCGAAACATACGTACACAATCAAACACAAACACAAACACACACAGATCCAGGCCTTGACATCGGGTCCTGAAATTTCGGACACGCTTCCGGCTATCACACTCACCCACAACCCAAGACAAAGTATGAGTCGACATAAAACGTTTAGAATTTCAGCTTTTCTCCTCAAGGAAACGACGTATCATAGTAAACCATACAACCGAAGAAGAAAAAGAAGAATGTGTGAAAAAAAATACAAATATTTTTATAAAACAAATCATTCTCCGAAAAAGAAAATCAACACAAACACCCAAAACCCTCACCCAATACAAATCGAGAAATCGTGCTTTTTCATTCAATTCCGATGGAGAGTTGAAAAAAAGCAAAAAAAACTATGCATAAACACAAACACGTAAACACACACACATGGAAACAAATGTGACTAAAATCGAAGCTGCGAAATCGGAAATCACAATTCTAAAAACACATCAAACGACGAAGGAAACACCGCATAAAGTTTTCGATTTTCGGTCAATTTGTAGCTTAGAGTGCCTCTAAATAATAATATTGAAAAAAAAAACAAGAAAGTAAAACTATAACAAGTTGAATAAATTTTGAAACCAATATTATGACAGAAGCAGATGAATAAAAACTGTATAAATATAAAACAAAGGAAAAACAAGCACACGGAGAAAATCATAGACAGTAGAGTTGATGATATTACCGATAAAAAAAAACACATACACACACTCAGAAAAGACTAAAGAAGAAATTTATCTGCGGAAATAAAACAACACACAAACACAAACACGAAACAAACACCCACTCACACACTTACGAGAGCACACACGTTTTAAGAAAGAAACAGGCGAAGAAAAAAAATGCTTCAGCGTTAATAGTAGACCCTGAAAGAAAAAAAAACTACCGTTTAAGAAAAAAAAATCGCTTCTCTTGGTTCACACACAAACATACACCTCTGTATTTGAATTCGAATATATTTAGGCAAAGATACACAATAATCTGTGATTTTGATAATAACAAACAAAAACATGTAAACACGACACACGTTTGGAAAATTTTTAGGAACCACTCGAAAACCAAACCAAACGGACCGTTTTGGATGGCGAAATTCAAAATTCACCATGGGAAAACTACTGAAAAACAAAACTTTGGTACTGATTAAATTTAGAACGGGGGCAAACAATAACAATTGGCTGTAAAAGAAAACAAAAAAAAAAAACTTTCGGAACTGAGCTTTATTTGGCATTTAATTTTTTCGGCAAACGATACTAGTCAAAATTCAAAATTTTACCAAACCAAAATTGTAGCTTTATTGTTATCTTGATAAAAAAAAACTTTTTTTTAGGTTTAACGGAGATTTTCTTTTGAAACTTTTTTCGGCATAAATATGACTATTGAGAGTACTAAAAATTATTAAGAAAAAGTAAAATACTTGTAAATTGTAAGCGAGCATTAGTTGAGCCTGTACGTTTGGGGCAACAAGAAAAAGAAGATGAAGAAAAATAACAAAACTTAGTTCGATTTTGGGTGGCATACTTTGTAAGTGTAAAAAGAAAACAAATATCTAGCGAAAACATTTAAGAAAAAAAAACAGTGACGCAAAGAGCGAGAAATTCCACAGGGTGACTAAAAACAAAACCAATTTTGACAGTCTCTCAAGACAAATAGAAAGGAAACAAACCAACACGTGGGATCCAAGTTTCTTCTTCATACTCAGCGAGGCTAAAACCGTACCTTTACCCTCTTATTTTTGTTTTTATTTTCGTTCCAATAAGCGTAAGATTTTTGTTCCAGCAACCACAGAAATACACAACTAAGCTTCTTTTTCGATCGATATCCAGCGAAGAGTTAGGCAAAATCAGTAGTTCTACACCTGCGCACTCAGAAGTAAACTAACATACAAATACACATAACAACAACAACAAAAACAACAACAGCAAACACATACATAGGACAAGCAGAGAAATGAAGGAAATAATAGCTCAGGGCAACTCAAATTCTTCCATAATATATCAATAGAGAAACAAGACAAACCGAACAACCAACAACAATGCTGCGAAGACACACATACAAACACACACTCACACACTCAAACACGTGTAAGCAACCACAACAACAACAACAATTACTACAACCAGCACGAAAAATAGACGAATCCGATTGTTTTGCATTGACAGTGAAAGCGGAATGTAAACGGAGAGCAATGGAAAGTATATAAATATATATATATTTTTACCGATACAATAACGGAAATCGAATCCACACAAGCAAAACAACCAGTTCTTAAGCACTCATGTCAACACTCACTCACACACACACGCGCGCACACACTCAAACTCACCCACTTATGATCGTTGTTTTCTACTGTTTTCTGTTATCTAATTCACACTTGAATGTAAACAAACACTTTTGCAGCACTTTTCATCGCACACAACCCCTAACACACACACAGATATATATACTTAAGCAGTACAGAAGACAAACAAAACAACAAAGCGAGAACAATAGGATACATCCCCTTATGAAGGAACTTAACAAAGCAAAACCTCCAATCCTTAGTTGCCGCGTAGGATGAAAAACAAAACAAACAGAAATGATGCAACATCAAGTGTTCTTTCATATTTTAACCGTAAACAAACAAGCATACAAAACAAAGCAAACAAACCGATGATGTTATTATACATAAATAATTGTTCAAAACCTTTCAAACAGACAAAACATTGATTATTTGCAATAGTGTTATACTTGAAACTACGTATTGATAAACAATTGAACGGAGATAACTGATGTAAGAAGAAACAAACGTAAACAATAGAACTGGTGATTTTTTTATACATACAAACAAACAAACAAACAAACAAACTTGATTGCTAAGCAGTTAAATATAAAACACAACGGTGTAAACCAAACAGGAAACAGGCAGGTCATAGCTGTAATGTACTACTAACTCAATCTTCGTTTTCTATTGAAATAGCGACAGGAACAGCAACTACAATAGATTTCAAACCGGAATAGGTTTACCATTTTTTTTTTTTTCGTTGTTCTTTTTTTTATAGGTTTCGCAAATTGCGACGCGAAGTGTGAATCAACCAATTCATTTCGGGCACATTGTGAACACTGATCTACGGTTTTTTTTTCCTTTCGAGGTTTGGGGTGTAGTTTTCTCAACAAATTCCGTGTAAGCAAATATACTATATTAACAAACAATATAAGTCACTTCCTTTTTCCACATATACATGTTAGGCAACCCGTGTAGCGCTGCCAACAGAACCATCTGGTGATCAAAAAGGCAATCAAAATATATTTTTCAATTTGCTTAACTCATTCTACCGTGTAGCCACGGTAAAACGAATATACTCTTTCTATGAGTATTGTTTGCTCACACAGAGAAAAGTTTGATAGTTTGATACTCATCTTGCCAATGTCGGTACAACTACATAATTTTTCTCAGAGCACTATTGAGAATGGCAAAGGGTTAATGCACCCTTCTTTTTGGGGAAATGCTCCTTAAATTTTGGAAAAATGCTCCTTAGATGCGTTTGCCCGGTATAATGCAATCGGAGGTATTTACCTTCTGGTTAGCGCTTGCCGGGTGTTTTGACGGGTCTTCTGTTTCTTCAAGATTGTTTAGTTTCGACGGGTTTTAAGTTTCTGAATTTAAGAGTCGTCAAAACAAAACTAAGACTCTTCAAAATGAAATTTAAACCCGTCAAAACTACTTCGAAGATTGCAGAGCGAAGCTCCGCTATACAATCTGGAAGAAACTTAAGACCCGTCAAAACACCCGGCAAGCGCTAACCAGAAGGTAAATACCTCCGATTGCATTATACCGGGCAAACGCATCTAAGGAGCATTTTTCCAAAGTTTAAGGAGCATTTCCCCAAAAAGAAGGGTGCATTCACCCTGCTGCCATTGAGAATAACGCAGATGCTTCAAAATGTGCTTTTTTACTCTTAGTAAGATTAAGGACTTCTTCTTGTTGTTTGAACGAATGCGGTCGATACACTCGAAGTGCTTCAACTTACTCGCAACCAAGCCAGATGTGCAATGCTCTGTATTCGCTGTACTTATATTCTCTCTTACATCGGTTTCGGAAACGGTAAATATCAAACAGCGACAACTGAATTAGTTCCGCCAAAATAAATCAAAAACTGTATCTCGTCTGAGCCGCTTAACAATGGAAGTGACCTACACCAAGTTGACAAGTATGATTTAAGTTCTTCAAAAACCATGAAAAACTAGCAACAAAAGAGCAGGTTTATATGTGTTTATCCTTACCATTTACCAACAATAAAATGTTGCGAATGTATTTGTTGGCAACTAAGATCAACAATATATTGTGATTTTTTTTTCAGTGCGTGAATTGAGGATCATTTTCAGGCCAAAATTTCATCTAATTGGATCAAAGTATCTCTACTTCGTAATATTTGAAAATCATTCTATGATAATCAAAAATAATAATTGCAAGACGTAAATCTCGACAGGCGATCTTTTCCCGTCCTGTTCAAGTTGCAGCAAACCATAGTTGCGTGTTGCTTTTGTCAAGACATTTGCAGCTGGCAATAAGTCGGAGTTGCGGTGAGTTTTTCGGAAATCCTTTTTCCTAGTTAGGGCCTTAGTTTAATAATTTGTGATTCGTTTCAATTTGTTTGTTGAGTACTTTTGGAATATTACGCTAGGTATAACAAAAGCTGGATAGCTTAGATTGAGCGTGTGCATTTAGTAGTTGCCACGTTTCTCACTTATAGCGCCACAAGCGTAGAAAAAAGGGTCGTATTGTTAATATAGTATATTTACTGTAAGGTAATTCATGTGGTTCGAAGTCAAAACCTGAGTACAGGGTCCGGCAACTGAAGTGCTACATTGAAACAAACTGATAAATTGATCAAAACAAAAATATTTTATTTCAAATTCATGAAAACACATCACTTTTCGAAAATTCACTGGTTAAATTCAACTTTTTCGCCCTTGAGTTCAACCACTCGCTGCAGACGATCGACAAATACATCGTACGAGGCCCGAATTTGCTCTTGTGGTATTTTATTCCAGGCTGTCGCCAGATGTCACTTTAGGACTTCCACATCTTCATGTTTTTTAGAGCAAACTTCGGCCTCCCCCAAACTCCAGACAGCGAAATCCATAGGGGTTGGGTCGGGCAAAACCCGGCCGCCCGGCGCGGGACACAAACACACGAAAGATTTTGTACCCCGGGCGGGGTGGGTGGGGTTTTCTTCGTGGGGGGGGGGGGGGCCGGGGTGATGGACAACCCCCCCCCCCCAAAAAAAAAAATACCCACACGTCCGGGGCGGTCTCGCGCTATTTATCTCCTTTTTTGTATTTTGGTTGATCTTCGCTCCATCAGGGACAAAAAGCAACGGAGTTCGGCCATGGCGGGTGATTCCGGCCTAAACCATCACCGATACTGGTTTCTGTCGCCTGGTGGCCGTCAGCACGTCGGCATGAGTTCGTGATCTTTCTGGCAACCAAACATTCCGGCAATTCACGAACTGCTGTACGGTGAAGAGTTTCTCGTCGGTAAGCACGATATTCTCCAACCTTCCTTCCGCGGCCCTCTTCAGCAGCGCCTTTGCTCTTTTTACCCCTTCTTGTTTCTGCCTCACCGAAAGGTCTTGAACCTTCTGGATCTTTTAGGACATGGTCTGAAGTTTGTCGCTCAGAATTCGATGGAAATTTTGATCCGATACGTTGAGATCCTCGGCCAATTTAGTGGCACTACGTCGAGGATATCTCTAAGAGGGCCCCTTGGCGATCTGCACCATGGCAGGTGTCACCACAGTAGCTTGACATCCACTACCATACCGGATTTTGGTACTTCCGGTCTCCAGGTATCCTTTGACTGTACGGTGTACAAAACTTCTGAACACACGTAAATCGGACAGCTCACGAACTATGTCCTTCTGCCGTTTTCCAGCTTGGAACAAGGCAACCACAGCACTACATTTCTGTTCGAGATCCATTTTTCCAGATAATACTCGATTAAAAAAGTAACACATACATCCACTGACAGTCAAGAAACAAAAAGAAGAGAAAAAAGTACAGAAAATGAATGGAAAAAGAAAGAAAAAAAGGAGAGAGAAAGGAAAAAAAAAGAGGGAAGAAGAGAAAGAAGGAGAAGAAGGAATGAAAAAGGGATTAAGGGGAAGGGGGATAGGAGGAAGAAGGGGAAAAGAAAAAAAAAAAAGAAAACATAAACAAAAGGAAAAAAGGGAAAAGAGAAATGGTGAGAAAAAGAAGATCAAAATAGAAGAAAAAAGGAAGAGAGAAAGAAAAGGGAAGAGGAAAAGAAAAAGCATCATGAAATCTGAAGAAGAAAAGAAAGGGGGAAGGGAAGAGGAGGAAGAATAGAAAAATCTGAAAAATAAATGAAGAGGAAAACGGAAAAATAAGGAAAAAAAGGGAAAAAAAGAGAAAAGGAAAAAAATAAAATCAGAGGAAAATGAGAGGAAAAAAAAGAAGGGAGGAAGGGAAAAAAAAGAGGGAAGGGAATAGTAAATCAAAATCAAAAAACGAAAATGAAGAGGAAAAAAGAAAGAAGAAATATATAGGAGAGGAGAGGGAGAAGAATAAGGGGAGGAAAGGAAAGGGGGGGAAAGATGAAAAGAAAAAAAAGAATGAGAGAAGGGTAGAGAAATTTAAGGAAGAGAGGGGTGAAAGAGAAAATGAAAGAATTTGTGAATAAAAGGGGAAAGGGGAAAAGAAGAAAAGGCGGTGAAAGAAAGAAAAAAACTGGATGGATAGGAGAAGAGGGAGAGAAAAATGAACGGAAGGAAGGGAATGGAGGGAGGGGGAGAGAAAAGAATAGAGAGAAAAAAGGAGAGAATTGGAGAAAGAGAGAGAGGGGGGGGAGAAGAAGATGAAGGCAGATATGGGAGGGTGATAGAGAAGAGGGAGTGGGGAAGTGAGGAGGAGAAGGGGGGAAAGGGGAGGGGAGAGGAGGGAAAGAAGAAATATTAAAAATAGGAGGAAAAAGAGGAAAAACCGATAAATTAAAAAAAAAAAAAAAGGAAAATAGAAAACTAAGTCAACAGGACTTTCATTGACTCTCCATTTAATTAACACATAATCATTTTGCAAGTGACAACATCTCTTTCACCCAAGTTACAATTTTGGGCTTTTTGGTGGTTCAGTAGATCATGTTTAAGACTTGTAGAATGTTTCTTCTGCATCTTCTTTCTGCATCAAGGAGACTTTCAGTCTTTGGCTGGTTCAGCACCAGAGGGAGGCACCTCCGCCCTACATATCGCACCCATCAACACATGAACCGGGACCAACAGCTTTCCTTCCCTTCCGAAGGTAGACATGTCCAAAGATTTTTCGCAGACTGATGTAAAAATCTCATACCTCTGGTTCAACAGTTGTCTTCGAGATTTCTGATAATCTTAGAGAAAATTCGAGACTTGATAGCTACGACAAAGCTACGAAGTCCAGAACTAAAGTCGCCATGAAGAAATTCTTCTTTTTGTATGCTCCTGACGACTTCGGGAACTATTTGAAAAATCTCTTACATACAGTTTAGTAGTCCACAGTGAATTGACGAACCGATTTCTGAAAAAAAAAAATCGTGGACTTAGCTAATTGGGTGACATTCTAGGAATACCCTAGCAGCACACTTGTTGTGAATCGGTTGAAGTTACTTCAATGTGACTCAATTGAGTCAAAATCAAGTTGCTACAACCATTTATGACAGTTTTGTGTTGCTTGGGTATTCAGTAGGATTTCCAAATTATTCCCAAACTCATTGAAACTATTCCAGAACTACTCAAGACATCTTCAAAATCTGATCTTCTCTCATTGAATTTAACAGTGAACTTTGCAGATTTTCTTAAACATGGCTTTCTGGTGGAGTGGAGAGTTAGAACAAATGAAGAAATATCGTCGGAGAACTCGGATTAAACAGGACTTGTATTGAGCAACGAATTTTTAAGAAATTCTTAAAATTTACAACTACACAAAACTTTGCCTTGGCATCTAGTTTTCAGTGTACCTCTCGGATAAATTTATTGGCCCAGTAAGCTATACTGAGAGAATTTTCCAAGGAAATCTAGATTAAAAAATAATCAATGAACATTTAAAATGATGGAGGCTAACTGAATCTCTTGAATTTTGAGAATTGTTGGAAATCATTTCAAAGCGATTTCTAGAAGCTTAGCTTTATGAAAATTTGAGAAATAAACATAACCCCTACACCCCGATCTCGAATGAAAAACACACACCTAATCAACTACTGTTTCAACAATACATTCTAAATTACCCCATAAACATAACCTATCAGCACACCTGAAGAGCTATCCTCTAGAGACGAACTAAACTCAATCCGTTTTAACACAACCAACCGTAAGAGAAATCACCAGAAATAACTGTATAATTTGAGTGCCAAGCTACACACACAGAACTACATACTTATAGACACACACAAAACACATACATACAAACACACAAACAATAGAAAACAAAACAGAAACCGGGAGCAGATTGAGAGGCTTAAGGAATTTCTTGAAAAACTACGCTGGACAAAACGGAAGTAAACAGAAAGCGATACCCGATACAAACGTAAACGTCTGGTATGAATCAACCGTTTGATCACGTGAGATAAAAAAAATCGATTTACCGTTGGACAAAGTGTGAAATACGACACCTTGTAACAAGATTTAGAGAAAACATAGGACGAAGCATAAAAAAGTATATTACTACTGATAAATAATATTAACAGAACAGAATAATGATAAGAAAATAAGAAAACACACACACACTGTAGTGCCTGTTCCCAAAAATTCAAAGATATAAACATTAAATAAATGAAAAGAATAACCAGAGGTGCAGACGAAAGCGAATGAGAAGCAGTGAGCGAGATAACACTCACACATTGGGGAAAAAAACAATAGAAAGGGAAAACAGCGGAGCAGTTTTCGTTTATGGCGAATGAGAAAAAGAGAGAAAGAGAGAAACACGAGCAAACGAGAAAGCGATTGTTGGCTTTCGAAGTTTTATTACGTTTACTACGAAGAAAATTGATAAGAAGAAAACGTTTCTCCTCGACTTTCCTCGGCTTTTCTTCGATTAGGGATTTAAGTTTTTGTGCGCTATAGTAGCTATAGAAATGTTTGGAAAGCGAGAGGCGATTTACCTATGCTTAGTTCTTATTGCCTTAGTTTATTCGTTCTTTAAGTAACAAACGAGAAAGTGAAGAGGAAAATTTACAAAATACTTTTAGATTTACTGTCGTACCATTTAAGGGAAGTTCTGTAAGAAAAGCTATTAGGCAGACAGAAAATTGATGCAACATTAGTTTTTTTTTTTTATTTTGTTTGTCGAAAGATTCTGGTAGAATGCCAGGCTATCAGCCGCCAATTATTCGTAGCGCGGAACGGATGTGAAAAGAAAACAAAATAACACACACACACATATAATTATAGTAGAAAGCATCGCTTTTGTTACTTTAAGCATATTTAATCCGAATTAAGACGCGAGCGGAAAGAAGTGAAATCGATTTTACTTAGTATCATAAAAAATAAAATTATAAAAAAAACATCGTTTTGATGGAAAAAGTGTAGATAAAGTGCAAAAAAAAACAAAATAATGAATAATATATTTTTCAAACCCCGATAAAACAGAAAGCGAAACAAAATAAGTTGATTTGTTCATAATTATCTGATTTTTACTCTCATACACACATTGAAAAATGAATTTAAAAAAAAATACAAGAGAAAATGTGCAGAACTAAACGAGCAAAACACAAACACAAAAACAATTGAAATTGATGTTATGTTGAAGTTTTTCTCTTAAAAGTAAGGTCAAGTTAAGCGAAACAATACAAAACTGGATTATTTACAGAAGTTCTTATTATTGATTTATTTACACCGCAGATAGAGCCAGAGAACGAGCGAAAACGAAAAGAAAAATAGACAAAAGCGCACACTGCGCAAAGAGCGAGTGGCGTTAATTGTTAGCTCCTCTTGCGCGAGTGTGCGCGAATCCCCCAAGAACCAACCTTCTCCAACAACAACTCATAAACACACTCACACATGCAAACAGACACAAGAACCGAGAATTGAACGCAGACTAACATATAAATATTCATATAGAGCAGCAGCTGGACTGGGAACGTAACGTCAGTTTCAATTAGTTTTCTTAGAAACAGGACTACCGCAAAGCAGATGAGTTTTGGGTTTCAAGCATGTCCATTTGAGTTGAAGTTGATTGATATTTTCCGACTCAATTTAAAAAAAAAACACACACACACACAAAATGAAGAAAAAGTATAACCTTAAACACTTAGAAATGACCAAAATTGACTTCCACACTGCTTTGAAGCGATATTAAGAAAAAAAATATTACATTAATAAAGAGAAGTAAAATTATGAGAAACTTTTAGCTGCCTTTAGACCCAAAATCTTGAATGATGATAACACTCTTAAACACTCACATGAGTTGACATAATTTTCTCTTTAATTAAGAATTCCGAGAACAAAAAAAAAAGAATATTAAAGCACATCGGAGTTATCAAACTTAATGGACATGTTAAACAGAACAGAATATGCAGAAGCAAAAATAAACCGACACTCACACTCACAAACAACACAATTCAAAACAAAACACAACAGTGCAGTTTGACGCAAGTTATGAGAATGCAGAATTTGATACAGTTTTAAAGCAGAATGAAGAAAAAAAAAATACAACAATAACAACAACAACCACAAGAACATGGAGAGCAAAACAAATTTAAAATGCATATCATAGTTGTAAAAAAAAACAAAACAAAAGAAAAAATCCAATTTTGACGAAAGCAAAGATGAAAAACAGAAGAAAAAAAACATAAGGGAAAACGCTGTAAAAATATTATAATTATTAGATGAGAAGATGATGAAAAGAATGAAAAAAAAAACGGTGAAAACACACAATAAAAAAGAAAAAAATAAACTTTATCTATTTAATTTACCACCGTTGCGAAACGATCATTGCCGGAAAGAAACCGCCCGCCAGCAAAAACCCAACAAAACGCAACCTAACCGCAGCCTTTCGAATCCTTTTTCTATCCCCCCCATAGAACCACCTGAATCACTTCTTCTCGACGGCCGGAGGAAATTACTCCCGTGCAACCGGTATCAAATCGGCTCCGGCTTCCGCGGCGACGGCGGCGGCAGCGGCAGCGGCAGCAGCAGCAGCAGCCGCATCGGCATCGACGACCGGTATCATCGGCTTTCCCGGAGCGGCCGTCGGTGCCATCCCGTTTGTGTTTCCATTTGCGCCGCTCGGGCTGGGCCTGTTCGATACGGACCCGAAGCGGATTCTCAACCTGCTGCACCACCAGTCGGCGCTGGCCGAGGAGGCACTAAGGTAGGTATCGTAGCAATCTAGAAACTGGCGCTTTCGCGAGTTCAAGTCTCACCCACTTTCCGGGTTCGAATCTAGAATATTGACCTTTTGAAAAGCTTTTCGGTTTTCTCTGTAGTCGACACTAAGCTGTTTAAAAATATTGGCATAATTGAAATCGAAGTTACTGGAGACTTTACTGGTTGTTAAACCTTAACAACCTGTCTATTGGAAGAATCCACATTGAAAATTGATTCATTCTAACTGTAACTCTCCTCAAGACATGTTCAATACATTCATTTGTTCCCGTTTCCAATCCACTGCTATTTTACTCCCCATTTCAAGAGGTTATGGGTGACTCACAGAAGGAAACTGTCCACGGAATGATTTCCAAAATCGGGTATGAAAATTGGAAGTTCCGTGTGGAGAGTGTTAGTAAGCCATGAATTCTTTTGTTAAATAAATCTCTTTCGTTTCTGTTACAACCTACACACTAGATGTGTTTTTCAATAGGTTATGGGCCCAGAACAGGCTCCATAGCAACTCAATAAACAAGTAGTGAAATATTTTCAAGATCTTTTCACTGAAACAAGAATTCGTATATGAAGATTACTGAACCCGGAGCAAGCAATTTCCTGGACCGGGGCGGTGTTGGAAGCGGTTCCAGAGTCCCGAGGTCGAGTGGAAGCATTGGTGGAGCAACTCAAGGGCAGGAAGAACTATTCATCATGAACATTCGCATCCATGATGATGCTCGTCCGCGAAGGTTCTTGGGATACCGATGGCGAAGAACCGATCGATTCGAAGTTCCTGAGGGCGTTGGCCACCATCTGTCTCAGCATAGAGCCCGTGACATACAGCATGGTGCAGGCAGCGAAAACGGCGAAGGAAGCGTGAATCAACTTGAAGACTACGTTTCAAGATGACGGCATGACGAGGCGAATGGTACTGCTGCGAAAACTGACCAGTATCCGTCTTTCCGAATGCTCATATGTTAACGAGCTGATGTCAACTAGCCACAAGTTTTCTGATTTCGGCTTCAAAGTCGACGACACTTGGTATATTTGAATATTATTGGCAACACTGGCTGTGCCTTAGTGCTAAAACTTTTCATTTCACTGTGTTACGGTCATCAGCACAGATCGTTGTCTTATAGGCTCATCAATTGAATCGAAAGCGAAGCCTGAGAAGAAAGGAGGTCATCAAGCAGCATTCAGTGTATTCCAGAGGAACGGTGAGTCACATCCGGACTTGGTCTTAGATTCTGGCGCGACCTCTCATATGTGGCACGGTGGTGTGGCGCTCGATGAAGTAGAGGAAATCTCGCAGCGGATCAACGTGGCAAACAATGCGGTATCATCTGTTGTTGCCACTGGACATGCAAAACTCAATGCAGCCGTCGAAGGCAATGTGTGCACTTTAACCGTTGTAAACGCTCTGCATGTTCAAGATCTGAAGAAATTTCTTCAGGAGGCGGGGACCGCCATGAGAAGACGGTACCGTACAATGCGTTGAAAACATGAAAAGGCTCGTTGTCTACTGTTCGCTGTAGCCACAGCCGGGTTCCTGAATAATAGATCGCCTACCAACAGGACTTGAAGTAACCCCTGGAGAATACTTTACTGGAAAGAAAACGGATCTTTCGGAGTTGCGAGTATTTGGTTGAAAGGTGAGTTGTCACATTCCGAAGGTATAGCGTCGAAAATGGGACCCCAAATCTGAGGCAGGCTTCTTTGTTGGATATAGTGGAGGCAGGCTTCTTTGTTGGATATAGGAAGGCCATCAAATCTTCAATCCTTAGACCGGCAAGGTAGTGGTATGTCGTGATGTAGTATTCTTGAGCGAGAAGGAGGTTCCACTGGAAGCAGATCCGAAAATGGCGAATAATTGTTCGCCGTTGTTCCTTGTTTGCTGCCATTATGATCACGTGATGTCTCCGGGGGCTAGATAGAAGAAAATGGATATAGTTTTTGGTTCGGGAAGTACTAGCACTCTACTGTGCACTTGTTCGACCGGTTCTTGAAAATGCTGCGGTCATTTGGACTCCGTATCAACTGTCATGTGACCTCAGAATTGAACGTGTTCAACGTAGATTCATATGCATTGCACCCAGAAGCCTACCCTGTGGTAATCCTTAAGTTCTCCCTCCGTATCCTGGACGATGCCGGTTTCTGGACCCGCGCACGCGCACCGTCGCTGAAAAAAGCTACCCTAGGAAGGACTGCTTTGTGTTGGTTTTGGGGGGGAAAGCGGGGGGGGGATTTTTGTGAGGGGTGAACCGTTGGGTGTCCAATAAAAAAAAACACCTTTAAGAGGCCGCCAGGGAACGTTTTTACCCACGTAACTAAAATGACCATAACTATGGAAATATCCAACCAATTTGGAATATTTTCACAGTTTTGGATTCAGGAACTCAACCAATTTCTCAAAAATGTCTAATATGACCGATAGACATCATCCGTCTCCGAAAATACCGGATATTCGGAACCATGTACCGAAAATGGTATACTTATAAAAGATTACAATAGAAAATCAGCAGTAATGACACTAAAAGTCATTCAAAGAATATACAAGAATGTGTGTGATTGCCAAATGACAATCTGGTGATTTGATCCTAGAATAGTCACCCCGGAGCAGGTTCCCATGGGGTCACGGATGGCCAGAATTTTTTTTGAATTGAACCCTAACAATATGGGTGTCAAAATTCTTGGAATCGTTTCCAGAAGAAAATTTCTTATCGTTATCGGTACATCCGATGACTTGGCTATGGAGTGGCCAGTCTAGAGTAAGAAACGCGAGTCAAGTTTTCTGTTATGAATTTTTGCATTGTTGGGGTCCATATTTTGGAGGTTGAATATACAAGTAATAATCAGAAATATTTTTCAGTGTGAATTTAAACTTTATTCCAGAAATAATAGAAATTAAAAAAAAAACTAATAGAGTTCATTTATTGCAAACATTTCTGATGTGTTCAATGCAAACTAGTTTTAAGCAAGAATCGCATTTTTTCCGGGTTTTCCTCCGTTTTTTTCCCCCCCCCTCCATATAACAGTAATCGATCGAATTGAAGCTGTACAACGGAAGTTCATTAGGTTTGCCTCACGCTTCCTTCCCTCGAATATTCATCTTCAAATTTTTGGGGTGAGTTGAGCCAATCTGGTAGAAAAAAGGTGGATTTGTATCAGGATTTGACAATTGATGGACGGGAGAATTTGAAAAATGATTTTGTTCGTTGGTGATTTGTGGTTTTTGGAGAGAGAGAGAGAAATAGGAGAAAAAAAAAACTACCATTTTACCCGACCATGCCTATTTTCAAAACTCCCATGAAATTTCAGTCAAATTAACAACGTTTATGGTACAGCCTTCAACAGACCTCATGTTGATTTCAATCCCACCATCGTTGACGTCAATCGCAGGCATGGTAAAAACAAACGCATTCATAGTCAGGTGAAAACTGTTGGTGTTTGCGCTTGTCGAAATGCTAGTTTCTACTGCGGATTTGTTTTTGCGGATGTTTTGCGCGTATGTACGAGTATGATCTGAACAAGCCAGTTCGGTCAACGATGAGCGTATTTAACCATCGGTATCCTGACATTGATTTTAATATTAGTGTTGACGTTTTTAGAACTAGAATATAGATTCATTAAGACTATTACATATTGTCAGATGAATAAAATAAATAAATATATGGCAGGCGCCATTTTTTGGGTCTCTTACGGCTGCATCACGTTCTGCTTTACAGGTTCAGGCGCGACTGCATCTTCTCTTCCAAGAAGTTGATTAATAGCCGTCCGTGTGAAAAATTTGGCCAGCATTCTTGGATTGTCCATCTGTGATTCTATGGCCGACAAACATAACTGTAACGATAGTTCCTGATTTTCTGGTCAACCGTGTCTTCATGGGAACCTACTCTGAACTGGCCAATCCGAAACCATGTCATCGGATGTACCGTTAACGATACAAAAAATTCTTCTGGAACGATTCCAAGAATGTTGACACCCATATTCTTAGGGTTCAATTCGAATAATTTTCTGGCCATCCGTGGCCTCATGGAAACCTGCTCCGAGGTGACTTTTCCTGAATCAAGTCACCGGATTGTCTTTTGGCAATCACACACATTCCTGTGTATTCATTCCACAATTTTTGTATGATTATTGTTGGTTTTCTATTGAAACATTTATAAGTATACCCTTTTCAGAACACGGTTCCGGAAATCCGGTATTTCCGGAGAAGAATGATGTTCTTCGGTCATATAAGACAATATTGAAAAAGTGGTTGAGTTCCTGAATCCAAAACTGCCAAATCGGTTGGATATTACCATAGTTATGGTCATTTTAGTTCTGTGGGTAAAAACGTTCCATGTCGGCCTTTTACGTAATAAAAAAAATCAGAAGCCCATCCTCGTGCCCCCCTTAGCTATGCCATCATTATTTCACTCCAGGATGATAAGTATTAACGAGATATGAGATGTCAGAAAGTTTCAATATCCTACTATTAAAACTTAATGAAATATCATGTTTTGAAATCGAAAAAGGCAACTTTGTACCCTGTTGGACACATAACGGTTAAAATATCCATTTTTCAACAAATCACATTTTGGCTACATCGAGGCCTACATGTATTCATTTTGCCACGGTAAACTTCCAGCATCGGATATGTCTGTCATATTCTGTCATTTGTTTGGAGGTGGAGTCGAACCGTTTCCTGGGTGCGGGGCGGTTTGGGGCCCAGAGAAAAAAACCCGGGGCGGAACATTTTTTCCAATTTACTGTATGGTTTTTTTAAAAGCAAACGGTTGGAAAAAAAGGCCGGGGGTTCAAAATATGGGGGGGGGGAAAAAAAAGATAAATTAGATTGGGGTGGGTTGGTCTGTTGTGGGATCTTCTGGGCCCGACATTCTGGAGTTGAGGGTGTTGATAGGCAGCGATGAGGTGGGTTTGTTAAAAAAATTTTCATTGTATAGAATACGATTTCGCGTTGTGGGCGGGGGAGTTGTTTTTGAGTTTTTTTTTCTCAAGGGCGGGTGGGGTGGTGGTTTTGTTTTGTTTTGTTTGTTTGTGTTTTGTTCTTGTATTTTGTGTTGTGTGCAGAATTGTTTGGTGGGCTTTTTGTTTTCTGCTGCGTTTCTGGAATTTCTGCTATTTGTTTTCAGCGTTCTTCGGTGAACGGAGGAAAAACCTCGTCTTTAAGTTCATCCCAAATAGCACTGCATACTTTTCTTACAATCTTTCCAATAGTGGTATGGCCAACCCTATACGTCAGGTGCAAGTCAATGTGATCACATCCCGATCTTAAATACGTGAAAAGAACGAAAAGAAACGGATATTTACACTAAAGTAATCAACAACCATAGCTGTGTTTCATTACAGTATTTATTTTTCTCCTAGGCGATAAACTCATGAAAAAATGGAAAAATTTGGAAGAAAATTTCTAGGACAGGCTGCGGAATCAGGAAGACGGTACATTGATGCGAGATTTCTTAAGCAAGCTGGAGTAACAATCGAGTCTCAATCTAGTATTGTGGGAGCTGACAACGCAGCGAATGGACACGATGGTCAGATTTATTTATTTATTTAGTCAGCATCAACAGCGGTATTACAAATATTACGAGTACAATAAACTTAAACTTAAATATCAAACCACAACACACTTGTTCATAAAGGTCTATATTTCAGTCAAAAATATGACGTGAAGCGGCGTTAATATTAATCTGCGCCAGGATGGCGCTGCAATCGATTCGGCCTTGTAAAATGTCTGCAACAAAGAAACAAAGAGAGTCCTGGATGTTACGAGGTTTGTGGGGTTTAGGAGGGGGGGCGTCACGACGAAACCGAAGCGGTGCAAGATCGATCAATCGACAACGACTCTCGTAACTCGGCATACGAAACGGGTCTCTCCAAGGCAACCTTCTCAAAGCGAAGCGTAAAAACCTGCGTTGAACAGATTCGACTCGATTCCCGCCATTAATATAGCTCGGATTCCAGACGGCATAGCAATACTCCAGAATCGATCGCACCAAGGAGCAATAAGGGGACTTCAAGCAGTAAATATCGCAGAAATCTTTAGCCATCCGAAAAATAAAGCCTAGAGCTCTTGATGAGAGCTCTTGTATGAGATGTGAAGCTTGTACGTCAACTGAGGATCCAGAATAACTCCTAGATCTTCGACGTAAGTCACACGTTTGATTACCGTACCTTGAAGCTTATAGTCGAAGAGAAGCGGCTCCTTTTTTTCTAGAGAAAGTGATCACCGAACACTTCTCCGGATTAACCACCATACGGTTGAGGCTGCACCAGTGAGCAAAGATTTGTAGCTGCTATTGTAGGAGGTGACAATCGTTGATAGACTGGATTCGTAAAAGATCTTCAGGTCATCGGCATACGAAAGACCGCTATGTTCACATCATTGAAGTACAGCAAGAAGATCAGCGGCAATAAATGACTCCCTTGAGATATTCCTGAAATGGCTGGAAAAACGTCCGTCATGCAATCACCAATAGCAACTGTCAGCAGACGATCAGTGAGGTAGGAGCGAAACCATTGTAAGAGACTTCCATTTACTCCAAGCTTATGTAGTTTAGCGATAGCGATGTCGTGGATGAGCTTGTCAAAAGCTGCTGAAAGGTCTGTATAGATGACGTCCGTTTGCGCCCTTTCGGGCATATTTTCCGTAATAAACGAAGTGAGACACAACAGATTAGTGGTAGTGGAACGGCCGACCATGAACTCGTGTTGATCTTCACTTAAGTATTGCTTGCAGTGGGAGAGTAGAGGGTCTATCATAACGAGCTCAAATAGTTTCGATACCGCGCTCAAAGACGAAATTCCTCGGTAATTATCCACATCTCGTTTGGTTCCCTTCTTGTGAACTTCCAACACGAGGGAAATATGCCACTTGATGTGGAAATCCGGAACAGACGATGCAAGGGGGCCAGTAGAATGGAAATGTGTTTCTTTAGAAATACTGACGGAACTCCATCTGGGCCAGGATTGAAGGATGACTTGAGTTGCGATGCGGCGTTGGAGATCATCTCAATACTGATATCGATTGCACCAAATGAGTGACCATGCAGAGGAACGTTGTTCGTAGCCGCAGTTATCTGATCGTCAGTAAAATTTTCGTCAGTAAATAGGGTAGGGAACGGCTTAATCAGGGGTGATTGTTTTAATCAGTTGCTAGACAATAAGGAGTGTATCGAAAATAAGCTATCCACAAACTTTCTTTCAAATTATGTTGAAAACCGATATTTTATTCATACAAAAAATTGATCCTTTATTGTACGAGGTTAAACTTGAACATAATGAAGACCGGATGAAATTTAAGTTATTCCTTCACGAATTTTCGAACTTTGGATCGAATGCTCTTCATCAAGTTCCGGACAAGTGTTGCATCGCATTTTTTGGACGCTTGAGCCCAAATTTTTTTGAACTCCTGCATGTTCCCAGCTGCCTTACCAGTCTTCTTGAAGACCCTCTTCACGATTGCCCAGTAACGTTCGATGGGTCGAAGCTGAGGGCAATTTGGTGGATTGATATTTTTCTCAACGAAATCTATACCCTTTTCCGCAAGTCAATTGAGAGTGGTTTTGGCATAGTGAGCCGACGCACTTTGTTTCGAGATTTTCTGCTTCTTGTAGGTCTTCAGGTGGTTTCGCCTCTTGATACGCTGGATCATTCCGACACTCGTTCCTACTTTTTTGGCCAAATCACGTATTGACATTGATTTGTTCTTCATGATTAGAGATACCACTTTCTGCTCCAGTTTCGGGTTGGAAGAACCGGGTTTTCTGCCTCTTCCTGGTTGCTCATCCAAATAATAGTGTTCCCCAAACTTATTAATGATGGTTTTAACACTCGCATGATGAATTCCAAACCGCTTTGCCAATTTTCGCATAGTAATACCCTTCTCACTTAGCCATGTGTCCAGAACCTTAATTTTCACTTCCTTTTCAATACGCGACATTTTGAAAACGCAGAATTTGAACCGCACAAACAAGTAAACAAAAGAAAGCTGACAGTCAAACGCACAGCATGCAGTGTTCAGAGCATAAAAAACCATCACAAATACATGCGTACAACGTAAATGTATGTGGATAGCTTATATTCGATACACTCCCTAGGTCTAAGACTCCCACATTTTCCAAATTATTTTACTTTTAATTATACGATCATAAGCTCTATCTATCGGGCTAAAGATTTGATGTATAAATCAAGATTGATTTCCAATTAATTACTGCCATTTTCTAGATTTAAAATACAATATCTAGAAAACCATCGGTTTCCTATCTGCTGAAGAAGTTCGCTTAAATTTTGCCTTTGCGCATTTTGCATTTGATCGCGGAGGGCATGTCTTCGTCATCTCGCTCTCACATTTAGGCTCGTTGCCAGAATGTGATGTTGATAATTGAGTTAGAATTTATTTCATATTTAGATGATCTGAAATCACTATTTATTTCATGTTTCTTCCAGTCATTTTAGGTTGATCTATGCTTATGATTATATTGTCCATCATCTGACAGTACCCTATGCAATAAAAAAATATGTTTCGGAGCTGTCCAATAGTACTCAACGATAAATAATGCTTCGCTGTTGAGCGGCAGCTATGGCATCACTGTTGCTTTTGAGGGAGCCCATGTTTCCTCTCTTCATTGTTAACCATGGATACAGCGCAACGGTATTGTAACGTGAAGTCTGCTGTCTCTTACATTTGTTTGTTTTTAAACGAAGCACCCCGTTTGTCGTCACAGTCGCTTTGGCTAACATTTGCGTGAGAGTAAATGAAATAACAAATACACATTGCCAATCTAAAGATCAATGACAAACTAAAAGTTTGGTCGTGTAGGTCTGTCTCATAACCTGCTAGGAGACGAGTTTGTGATCGTAGCAATCGACATGTTTTGGTTGATTGTTTTCGAGAGCGGATGTGTAAAACGAAGGAGCGGGTGGAGGAAATTGACATTTGCAGCAAATCTTGAACTGTCCTATTTCAGTTTGCCTTCGCACACATGCACGGAATCGCACTCATACAATATTGTTAGTTTATGTACAGATTGCGGAGCTGAAGAAAACATTTTCTTGATCAGAAATCAATCCGCATGCTTTCAAAAAGTCCCTGCAATTGAGAACTTTATTCCATGGCTATGAAATTTTCAGAGTCTAATGCTCGTTGCTGAACGTATGTTCCGATAAATCAGAAATAAGCAGAGGGATTAAGGTCTAAATATTGGCAGTTCTAAATTATATATTACATACAGCTTCATCAAATGTCCCAGGTGCTGCATAAACTGCTTAAAACCCATCCCGTACCCTATGCTGGCAAACTTGATCGAAAACAAGCGGCAAATATCCTGAAGACCATGGACGATGGTAGTCCAGACTCCCTGCGCTGCTGATTAACATACCTCCAAAAAGATTTGGGGTGTTTTTTGTGTTTTTTTGGGTTTTTTTGTGGTGGCGGGGGGAGCACAGGCGCCTAACCCGCTGGTTCTCGTAGTAGTGGCTCCGGGGGAAGTGTTTTTGGGGAAGCGTGGGATTTTTTGTATTTTCTTAGTGCTGCTCTCTTGGTCGATTTATGCTTTTTTAGTTCCTTCGGCTGCCGCGGATGACATGCCTGTCAATGACGTATGCCAAGACATGAGAAAATGTGAGAGCGGCATTGTTAACGTCGTCAGCGTCCAGAATTGTATCCCAGTCTATGTTGACCAGCACCTCGGTTATGCTACGATGGTCGGCTTTCCGGAAATCATACGACACAGGCGCTGGAGAGTCGACTTAGACGTTGTCCAGACTCTCAGGAATGGAAACGACTAGAGGTGGATGATGTGGGACATGCTTAACCAAAGGGGCGGGGGCCGTAGAGATGAACGGAGCGGTGTCTCGAGCACTTACAAAACAGAGGTTCAAGCTTCGGTGATTTTCGTTCACTACGTGGTTAATTTAGGAGAGAGTTGCCACGCTATAGCAATCGAGAGGATGTAAAACTTCTGAATGAAGCATGGATCTTTCGCAGTCAGGATGAAGAAAGCCACCGTGAGACAATTTCCACGAAATACCGGCCAAATTGAAGTCACCTAGCATCATAAACTCATCCGTTGAAGCCGAGTTTTCAACTATTGAGAAAGCGGAGCGGCAATGCGCCTCAATGAATTCGGTATCACTTGTCCGATCAGGTGGAATATACAGATGAACTTAGATGAAAGCAACCTTGAAGATAGCAACATTGTTTCTGTGGAAGAACCAACTCCAAACCGTCCTCCACGATACAACCCTAGCTCAAAGAAACGAAGAAATGATCTGGAAACCGCGTTGATCGATTTCATGCAAACTCCTATTCCAGTACCTGCACCATCCGAGCCGAACAGTGATGGAGCATTTTTTGAGAGCATCCTTCCTTCTATTGAATCATTTACAGAAGATCAGAAGCTGAATTTCTGCTGTGAAGTTCTAAATTTAATCAAGCGAATGAGAGTATCTCAGAAAAGTGGTCTTGGAACAAGGAATGCACCACGAGGAAACAACCGTGAAGTACGTCGTCGGTCATCAAGAGGCGCATCAAGATCCGGTACCTCATCCGGTACTCAACATCCACATATCCCTCGACCATTACACATTGAAACCTTCTCGGAAACTATTTACAATGACGAAAATGGAACTGACGCAGATGAGTACACCGAAGAAGAGTATCTAGATTCCGAATAGTAAAGAGATTGCTAATTCAAATAAGCGCCGAAATCTTCGCAAATCTCGATTGTGCCTCAAATCTGCATACGTTGTCACAAAAGTCCCTCTTACTGCTCTTAATTGCGTGAAGGGATGAACCCAGAATCGCCTGTTTGCTCTATTCATCATCTTTGTGTACACTAAAATCTCGAAGCTTCCATCGTTTGTTGTTGTATTCTGAAAAAATAAGCCGATGTTGGAGCAATCTCTAGGCGCAAATAACAGTTGGGGGTGCGACACATCTAAATTTAATCCAATTAATCACGCTAGCGAATCAATCTTTAAACTATGCTTAAACTCCCCTGGAAATCAACTATATTTACTGGCATCACATTTTTATTTTTTTGCTGGAATTCCTTGAAATGGGGGTTCTAAAATTGCCCAACAGTCGATCTACTTTGTAAACAATTCCTTAGAGCTTAAATATATGTACTGACATAATCTCAATTTCTCATTCTCTTCCAAAATAGATACCGCAACCTTTTGCTTGGAACCGGTTCCGGCACACCTGGCCCGGACCGTGAATCATTGAATCTTCAAGCGGCTATGGCGGCAGCAGCGGCCGCATCGGCTACGTCCCCCAAAATCTCCATCCACGGCAGCAAACCGGACGACGAACAACCTTCCACATCACGCCGATCGGAGAGCTCTTCCAGCGCTAGCACCGCCAGCACTACCATCACATCACCTCCACCGAAAAGCGACATGATACGGGTACGGGAAGGACTCACCAAAGACGGTTTCCACAACGGCATAGAGCTTTTGCTCCGCAAACCGTCGACGATAGCGCTGGACGAAGGACCGTGCAGTCCAGCGGATCTCTCGCTGTACTCTTCGCTGATTAAGGCTTCCAGTTCGCCGGTAGCTGAACCGGTTGGCAATCCAGGAGGCGTCCAAGACACCAAGTGTCACATCTGCATGGCAAACTTTCCTTCTGTTTGGCTTCTGGAGCAACACTCGGCCCTCCAACATCCACATTTGACGATCCATGACGATAAACCGTATCTGTGCGGACTATGTGGACAGAAGAGTCGGTATACCTGCTGCCGTTATAGGACGGTGTTGTCGAAGCATCGGGAACAAGGCAGCCGTAGTCGTGTTCCGGGCGATAAGCTGTTCACATGTGATGTCTGCGGAATGCAGTTCCGATATTTGAAGTCGTTCAAGAAGCATCGGTTGAATCACGCTTTGGAAAGACTGCACGGGAAGAAGGACAAGGGCGGAGAAAGCGAACAGGTTTCCAGTACTAACGAAAGTGATAGCGTAGATTTGCGCGGATTGATTCGGGATGAAGAAAATATGAGTGATAATGAGGAACAGGATGATACGGTTGATTCGATGAACGTTGCAACCGGTACGGATGGTCCGAGGGAGTTTGTTGTGGATGAAGGACAGGGAAAGATTACTAGCTCGATGATGGAACGGGTCGCATCGGAATTTGAATTTAAGAAATATCAATCCACCCATCGTATGGAGGCCGAGTCCAGCAGTAGCAGCAACAGCATTCCGTCTACTTCGTCTTCGCTCAATCAGACGTTGAACAGTCTGATCAACGCTGAATCCATTCCACATCACCATTTGTTGGGTTTGAATCCGCAGGAGCAGTCCATTTTGAATTTCCTGCGCGTGGATGCTGCTGAAAAGAACCGGGACCGACGCTTTGCATGTCCGTTCTGTGGAAAATGCGTACGCTCCAAGGAGAATCTCAAACTGCACGTTCGTAAGCATACCGGCGAGCGACCGTTCGTTTGTCTATTCTGCGGCCGGGCATTCGGTGGCAAGTCTGACCTGACCAGACATCTGCGCATCCACACCGGCGAGCGTCCGTATCATTGCGAAGCATGCGGCAAATGCTTTGCTCGGGCAGACTACCTGTCCAAGCATCTGACCACTCACGTGCACAATACTTCGCCACGCTGAGAGGAGGGCCGGCGGAGGAGACGGATGGTCCTCTGTCGGAAGTGAGGTCCTTCGGGAAACGCAAGGCAGCGAATGGGAATTTAGAAGAGAACTCTCATCCACACCCACACAAACACTAAGACACACTTACACACGAGTACAGTACAGAGTGTTTACAACCTACAAAAGTGACAGCAAACAAAGCAATAATTCACCGAAATGACTGCACACAAAGTATGAAACAAATGTAGATTTTTATCGATGTCTTATTTCACACTCAGCAAAAAAAAAACAAGAATAACAATGGATATAACCCTTTAACTTTAGTGAATGCAAAGCTAAACCAAACACTAAAACAAGAAACTCAACGAAGCAAGTCAAGCAAGCAGCACCAGCTGCGAAGAGAAATAAGAAAACAACTTTACCTCAGTAAAACTAAAGAGATATGTAACGAAAACCACAGCGATAGCAAACAAACTCACACTTACTCATTGATGTATTGAAGAAATGACAGACGGAAAACAGTGGAAACAAATTTTGGTTTCATCTAAGCGTTATGCGTAACTTAGAAAAAAAAACTGACACGCACGCAAAATACACACTCACAAGCAAACATAAGCAAAATAAAAATAAAAAAAAACATACTCACTCGAACGCAGTAGGCGACGGTGCCTACTCGGATGTGAAATTTTCGTTCTGCAAGATAAAAAAAAACTGCGAAATAAGAAAAAGAAGAATCCGCAATTACAAGTCTGTGATTTTATGTCATTAACTATTGCGAATATTTAGAAACCAACAACAGAACCCCCAAAACTAATAAACACACAAACACACACACACACACACTCACTCACACATACACAACTTTTGCGCGAAAAGATAACAAACCACTGATGTTCATTTTCTATTGTTTTTATTTTTTGCGTTTCAAGTATTCCGCCAAATGGCCGGAACGATATTATTGTCGATTATTTTAGCGTTTTTAAGTGAAGCCGTTACCGTATTTGTTATGTTTTGGATGATTAGGGCAGACCGAATTGTTTTTAAACGTAAGTTCCGTTTTAAACCGCCAGCAACGGACAAATTAGGTTGAAAGTTTTTATTGAGAAAAGATTGTCTAAAAACTGAAATCTATAGTATATACACAAGAAAATATTTAAGCAAAGGTATAGTAGCAAAAAAAACTGAATGTGATTGTTTTCTATATATTCAACAGATTTAAACTATTTATACTTATACAACAAAGACAGATGCAATAGCGTTTTACAATAGACTTTTACAGCCGTAAATGAATCAGGTTTTTAGTTAATTTTTTACTCTATATTTATAACAAAACAAGTTTTAAACAACAAACAAATAGTCGGGCGTTCGTCGAGATGGCGGCGCCAGTTTGAAAAGGTTTTCAATTTTCCGAGACCAACTCAAGTTGGGTGCAGCGAACTAGAGACAAAAACAACAAAATTAAAAACAACCCACAACAACCACATACAACGAAAAGCGCAAGCGGAAGAAATAGTTTATCGTTTTGGTCTAAGGCATTACGTTGAAATACATATGTAGAAAACCGTGCGAGAGATGCAGGCGGCAGCAAACCAACACACTCAAACGACCGAAACAATTTTATAGACGTTTTCCTTCCTAGCAAACAAAGTAAAACCATTTTAAATAATAAAGAAAAACAATTTCACTGTGCCAAATTAAATGTACCTCAGTAATAAACAAGAGATAAATAGTGTGTAGAGCAGAACTCACAACACTGTCACACAATATGAACACACACTGCTACACAAAATGTCACACTGACACATCCACACACTCACACACACACAAAAATACACGAAACTAAAGTTCATCGGTTTGTTACTTAAAAATATAAAAAAAAAGTATAAATGTCTACCAGAGCAAAAAAATTTGCAACTATTCGAGCGATGTAAACATTCTAACTTGTCCTAAATTTCACTTAATTTATGGTAAACCGTACACGAAAGCCATGAAAAAAAAATCAATACAAAAAAATCTCGGTGTGGTGAAACAAAACAAAACAAAACAAAAACTAAGCATTTTATCCAATCTAGATTTGTGATCATTCGTGGAAAAAAAAGTTGAACAAAAATTTAAGCAAAAACAAAATAAGAAAAAAAAAACAAGTATCTTTGGTGTCGTTCTCCTAACAAACAAAACAAAAAAAAAGAAACAAAAACAAACACACAACCGCATACTTAACTTTACTCGACTGCTGCATGAATCGCACCCCAGCAGCAATGTGATTGTGAGAACAAGTCTAAACAGAAGAAGAAGAACAAAAAAACGAATATTATCCTGTGAATGTGTATGTATTAACGTGAAGCAAACACAAATAACAAAAGATTACAAATAATGTGTCGTTTGTAATTAGGATGAACGAAGAGATACAGTGTGTAGATTTTTATTTTTTGATCCGCCAATTGAATTGATTTCGACAAGAACAGTATTTTTAAGTTTTTCTATTGATTTACAGTCGGTAGGAGCTTGATTTCTCGAAACACGCACAATTTTTATGGCATCTATATTCGGAGATCGTTTTCAGGTAAGAGATATTTCAAATCAGAGTAGACTGATGAAGATCATCTAGGTTAATAAAAATGGAAAAAAAAATACGAACGGTTATCGAAGAAGGACGACTGGACTTTGTTTTCTTTACTGGGGCACAATTCAAAAAACAAATCGAATTGTGACCGTCACGAAAAGTGGTCAGATTTTGAGCGTTAATATCCCAGTCGTTTCTCCAAAGATTTTCAAAAAAATTGCCGCAATCAATGGGAAATATTTCTGCAAATTCCAATAGAAGACATTGTTGATTTCGGACCACATGCGATTGAAAAATTCATAAATGTTAAGGCTTGTCTTAAAAGTATATTATTTTAAACAATATTGCATTGTACAATCAAAATGGCTTACATTTAGTAGCGTAGTGCAACGTTATCATTTCGATCGACCCAATGGGGCTATACGTTGAGTTTTTTTTTTTTTTTTTTTTTTTTTCAATACGGTACAGGATGAGTTATCGTTTTCGATTCCTGTTCGTTACTAATTTACGACACGCTGCATTTTATTTTTTAAATATATTTTCTGTTTGATGTACCATCAACAATTATCTTGACTTCACCCTGTTCTAATCTTTCTCCTTTGCTATAATAACCAATCGCATGCGTCGACGAAAAGCGTTACCGTGGGCACGCATGGTATCACGCCTTATTCCCACCAAACGTTGCTCGCAAATTTCCACGGTAAGTGTCCTGGTATTTTCTAGTTTGCCTACCATGTAGCCCAATACATAGGTATCGAGAAGATTTAAATCAGGTTATGAGGATTGCCACCATGTGGTGCCTCACTGGAATTGAGCGCAGCAAATTGCAATCAATTTGCAATTTGCAGTCAATTCAAAGCGAAGGATTCCAATTTGGTACTAATGAATTTTGCAACACACTCATTACGTCAGTGGCACACAGAAAAAAATCTTGTAGTAAAAACCACCATTTTAACTGACTATGCCTATTTTCAAAACTACCATGAAATTTCAGTCAAACTTACTACGTTTACACTGAAACCAGCCAGTACCCATTAATGGGTAAAATATCACCCATTTCGAACTTAACTGGGTTAACTCCTTTAATGGGTAAAACGATTTTACCCATTAATGAGTAAAGCGCCTGTACGTCAGTCTATCGGGTATTTTTTACCCATTTTCAAAATGTTTGTTATTTGGGAATTGGGTATGAAATACCCATTTTTCAAAACGTTAGTTATTTGGAAAATGAGTATGAAATACCCATTTTTCGAAATGTTTGTTATTTGCGAAATGGGTATGAAATACCCATTTTTCGTGATTAGTTTTAAGTTGTGATATTGAATAATGAGCATTAGAATAAACATAATAGATCGCAATAAATGAATGTGTATTTGTGTTTTGGCTTCAGGCCTTTTACCTATCAGGTATGTTAAGTTTCGTTCGGGAGTTTTCACATCGGCAACTATTCCGGCGACGTTCAAGTGGTCCATTGAAGCGGTCATCACATCGTTATCATCCAGAGAGGATATCCGTGGAATATATCTGATAAGATTTAAATAATTTTGACGTCAACTTGATGAAAGCTTGGATGTTACGCCCCGGAAGAGGCACATACTCGGAATTAAGATTCTACTGATGAAATTGAAGCATTTTATAATATTATATTAAATCATCAACGTACCTCTTAGTTTTTGGAAGCTTTTGCTATCCAGTTTAACCTTCAGTTCTTCTATATTCTTCACGTGTTCGTGGAATGGGTTCCGCGAAGTTTTTTTTATTATAAAATATACAAAGCGAGCTGCTAAGATATTTTTTACCCATTAATGGGTAGAAAAATACCCATCTTTTGGTCTCTCATTGAAAATAAAATATGGGTCTTTAGTATGCATTATTTTGATTTTAAAAGTACCCATTTTTTGACAGTTTCATATACTATCGAAAAATGGGTACATTTTTACCCATTAATGGGTACTGGCCGGTTACAGTGTATGGTACAGCCTTCAGCATTTGTGGTATATTCGACAGACCTCATGTTGATATCAACCCCACCTTGGTCGATCCAACCACAGGCATGGTTAAATCAAACGCATTTATGGGCAGGTGAAAATTTATGGTGTTTGCGCTTAATTTAACCCTCGAAATGGTAGTTTCTACTGCAGATTTTTTTTTTGTGTGCTGTTTTGGTATTTTTGGTTGGGGAGAGAGGTTGGTAAATTTTACAAGAGGGGCTTTGTGGGTCAAGTTGTTTTTTTTTGTTTTGGGGGGATTTAAATTTTTTTGGTTGTGTTCAGGAATTGAAATTGATTTTAACAAAAAAATTTTATTGGATCATGGGGGGCCCTTGTTTTGGCACTCTTTTGGTAAATTAATCATGAAAGCGTGGCAGGTGGGGGTTTTTGGCGGGTTGGGTGGTGTGGTGTTGTGGCGGGGTGGTGGGTTTTGTGGTTTTGTTGGGGGGGGGGGGTTTAAAATTTTGGGGGGGGGTGTGCTGCCTGATGTCGAGAAGTTTCAATACCTGAAGGGATGCCTCACTGGTGAAGCTAAAGCCATGATAGATCCGCTGTCCATCACTAGAGCGAACTATCAGGTAGCTTGGGACACATTAACGAAACGATACACCGATAGCAAATTACTCAAGCGGCGCCAAGTCAAATCGTTATTCAAACTTCCTACATTGGCCAAGGAATCGGCGACAGAGCTTCGGTCCTTGTTGGATGGATATGAGCGCATTATTCAGAATCTGGTTCACCTTGTTCAACCGCAGCACTATAAGGATTTGCTGCTATTGGATATTATCGGTTCTCGACTCGATTCCGTCACGCGCCGAGGTTGGGAAGAATATTCAGCCTCTATGGATCCAGATTCCATTAAGGATCTAACGGAATTCCTCCAAAAACGAATTCGGGCATTGAGCTCGCTTCCGTCTAAATCGGTTGAACTCAAGGGAAATTCAGCACCATTTTCTAAGAAAAGATTCTCCGTACCCCGAACAAGTCACAACGCTGTGCAAGCGTCTGGTGCACGATGTGTGGCTTGTTGAGAAGTTCATCTCTTATACCAATGCCCATCCTTTCAACGCTTATCAGTGTCTGCTCGTGAATAGCTGATTCGCAATCATTCGCTTTGTCGTAACTGCTTCAGACGTGGACATCAGGCTTCTGAATGTTCATCTCGCTTTGTTTGTCGAAACTGAAAGGCGAAGCATCATACAATGGTCTGTTTCCGAATTGAAAGGAGTGATGGAACGAAGGGAAGAAACCTACTCAAACAGACAACAACAACGCAGCATCGGTAGAACATAACACAATTCCGACTACTTCCACGGCTACGGGAGTAGTGTTATCCAATATGGCACACCATTATTCTTCATCGGTCCTGATTGCCACAGCCGTCGTCTTGGCGGAAAATGATGAAGGGGTCAGTTTTCCTGCACGAGCCCTCTGGGTTGGAGTGCAATTTCATGACCGAAGGACTGTGCCTGCGTTTGAATATCCAACGAAGGCGTTCGAATATATCCGTCCTGGCGATAGGACAATCCAATACGCGGGTAATTGTGCTTTTCTCATGATATGGAATTCCTTATCCTACCAAAAGTTACTGTTAATATTCCAACAACAGATGTCCAAACGAAAAATTGGGAATTGGCAGATCCAGCATTCTTCAACTCCAAAGCAGTGGATATGGTTCTTGGGATACAGTATGTCTTCGCCTTCTTCAATACAGGCAATGTAATCCAATCATTCGGTAGTGGCGTAGCTAGGGCAGGGTGATGTTACTCCCGAACAGATATCACTTGGACGTCATCTGTCAAATACTCACGTTTCAGGATTCCGATTTCCATCAGCGTTACAATGTTGCTCGGCATGGTGTGGGAACCGCTATGTTATGAACTTCATCTCATCCAGCGTGGAAATCTGACAAGGTCTAACATAACTATTTCTCGATTTAGCTAAATTGAGGCCGATTGGGTGGGTTGAGGTCCTTTCGATGAAATTCGCCCTGTTGTCACGGTACCACTGAAGTGACGCTCTGTAGTGGCAGCTGTCCAAATCTGACCTAAACTCTGCAGGGCCTTTGTGCGCTTTGATGAATGAAATAGTGCGTTTTTGTTCAAGCTTCAGAGATTCGAGCTCATATACTAATTTGTAACGAAATCGTGAGTTTTTTGTCGGCAGCTGCAAATTGATAGCCAAATCAAAAAAATTCTAGCGAACTTATGTATGTATGTAAAAGATACCACTCATCGTTGCAGGCACAGCCATAAGACAGTGGATCGTCCTCTACGAATGATTTGATCAAGTTTAACATCTGCCTGTATTCAATTTAACACTGTCTGAAGGGCCAAAAACGGATGGGCGGACTCGTAAGCAAAGACACTTACGCGTAATCCGCGGGATAGTGAGAATCTCCTTCCAATGCTAGAATCCTACAACCTAATGTCGAACAAGCCATCAAACGTGAGGACTTCCCAATGAGTGGGTAGAAGAACTCGCCATCAATTCACGAATTGTTAATGACATGGAGTTGGCAATTCCACTCTCCCCATCCAAATCGCTTCAATCCGGTGCTCTGATGGTCCCTTCCCAACCCTTTTTATTTGATGTATAATATAGTGATGTACATATAATAATGTAGAGTATTTTTCTTTACAATAATCTTACCTTCCCTGGTCTACCTACTTACCTGTCAATCGGTATACTTTTCCATTTTTTTTTTATTTATTATGCCTTGTTATTTGAACATGTGATCACAATTTTAATCAAGCAATTTACGACTGTCGATTATTTATTTGCGGAGATGCCCTGTTCCTCTATCCCACTTTAACACTGTCGCTGCTATCACATCACATCACATCTAGCGAACTTATAAGCGAAAACGAATTTATAGGTATGTGTTGGAGACACCTTCTCGAGCCTTTAAATAATTTTTATATGCCAAAAGTATGTTTTCCTTCTGCTACAGATGCATGATTACAAGAAAAACATGCATATCGTTTTGCTGAGGACAGCGCATCAGTTCCTAGCTAAATGAATCACCCTTCAAAACATAGCTCCCAACGAATTACCCCTCAAATGTTCTGTCAAAGTAACACAGCGAATCAAAATGAAACAAAGGTTTTAAAGCCCGATTCAAAGTAAATTTGTACGCATTCATGTGATCATAACTCAAGAATTAAACAACATACACGCTTGATCAAAACGACAAACAAAAGCGTCAGCTTTCAAACGATATATAACAAGTTATTACATTTTACCGTTTCGAACGGTCACACTTTACTTGTGATCGATGCCATCATGATCTGCACAGTCGCTGGTGACACTGTACCGGCGAACTTAAAGACTGTATTCGATGAAATTTGGACACACAAAATAGTTCACCAAAAATTTTCCTTGAGCCGGATTCTTTTCAAACTTTCTGGAAATAAAGTACTACTAAATGGTTAAGTTTTGACATCATTGATTTATTGAACCTCTTCTCCCAACCCAAATGCCCGCACCTTTGCCTTGACCCCTTTCATCAAATTTTGGGCAATGATACACTGATAAGCAAAGTGCCCACCTCTTCGTTTTTTCAATTTCTCTCATTTACTTGGTTCAAATTAAAGTAAACACACTGTATTTTTTTATTATCTTATTTTTTATATTCTTTTTAAGTTTCACTTATGGAATACTGAAAAAAAATGGAGTTTTACTTAAAGAAAAAAAAATCAATTTGTATTGAAAAAAAAAAACAGTGACAAAATAGAGTGCCACTTCATTTAGGCTACAGAAAACATAAATTAAAGTAAAATAAAAGCATTTCAATAATTGATGTGTCCTCCTTTGGCCTTCAGGACCTCCTGCAGGCGCTTCGACAAGCTCTCGACCAGGTTCTTTAGGTGCTGTGGATCTAGCTCTTCCCAGGCGCGCTCCAGGGCTTCAATATAGTTATTTTTATTGGTAACACCAGTTTTGTCAATCCTGGCATCGTGAATCGCCCACAAATTCTCGATGGGATTGAGGTCCGGGCTTTGTGGAGGCCATTCCAGCGGTTTGATCCAACAAGACCGGAAGAAAGACTTGGTCTTCTTGGCAGTATGCTTCGGGTCGTTGTCCTGCTGGAACACGAACTTCTCTTCAAGGCCCGTCTGGATCAGCGAAACCTCCAGATTTTCTCGCAGGATGTTGATGTAAGAATCTGCCGTCATTATATCGTCGATTTTCACAATGCTTCCCACTCCACCCCACGAAAAACACCCCCAGACCATCACATTTCCTCCTCCATGCTTCATCGTGCCTTGGATGTGGCGCTCCTGAAGCTCCTCTCCCGATCTGCACCAAACACGAACCCGCCGCTTTCGGTTAAACAGCTCGAATTTTGATTCGCCCGTCCAGAGAACCGTTTTCCAGAACTCTAGGGGCTTATCAGCATGCTCCTTAGCAAACTTAAGCCGTTTGGCTTTGTTTGCCTTGCTGATAAATGGGCGCTTCCGGGCAAGTTTGCTATTCAACCCCTGTGCTACGAGACGGCGACGAACAGTTCGACCGGAAACTGATAACTGAAGGGTTTCCTGGATCTCGCGGACAGTTACCTTCGGGTTCTTTTTGACTTCGCGCATGATCTTGGTGTCCGTTCTCGCATCCGTTTTCCGCTTCCTGCCTCTGCCAGGGCGATCCATCACTGATCCAAACGTTTTAAGCTTCAGAAGAACTTTGCCAACCGCTGCCTTACTGATACTGTACTTCTTAGCGACAGCCCGGTGCGATTCACCGTTTTGCACATCACGAACGACCAATTTTCGGATACACAAGGGAATTGCTTTCGAAAGCACTGCGTTCTCCATTTTTTTCAATTGAATCAAATGCGATCACGTATACAAATGCACCAGGTTGAGCCGTTTGCTTCAAAACTTGTCAAAATATCAAAACATAAACAATCGAGGGGTCTTCCAATGGAAACTTATCGAAAACATATCGATTTTTGAAGTGGGCACTTTATTTTGTCACTGTTTTTTTTTTCAACACAAATTGATTTTTTTTTCTTTAAGTAAAACTCCTTTTTTTCAGTATTCCATAAGTGAAACTTAAAAAGAATATAAAAAATAAGATAATTAAAAAAAATACAGTGTGTTTACTTTAATTTGAAACAAGTAAATGAGAGAAATTGAAAAAACTAAGAGGTGGGCACTTTATTTTGCCTATCGGTGTAGGACCGACTTGCTTACTTACTTTTAACCACACTTTTTTAAGTTCAAGTTCGTATTCTATTGTTAAAACGAGCTTTGCCTTCAAGATTGACCAAAATTTTTCAATTGGGCGAAGTTCCGGAGTGTTTGGAGGGTTGACGTCTTTTGGTACAAAAACTACATTATTATCTTTGTACCAGTCTAAGACGGGCCGGGCATAGTGGCAAGATGCCAAATCTGGCCAAAACAGTGTCGGACCATCGTGAGATCTCAAGAAGGGCAGAAGTCGTTTTCGGAGGCATTCGTCCTTGTAGATTTGTCCGTTGACGGTCCCAGAGGTGATGAAGGGCTGACTCATTTTGCCACATCCGCAGATCGCTTGCCAGACAAGGATTTTTTTTTGGCGAATTTCGACAGTTTCTTCTTCCGTACACTCTCCGGAACGGCCAACTTAGAGGTGGCGACGTAGTGTTCCTGTCCTGGCTTTTGTTTGGTGTCGGCTTTAATGTAGGTCTCATCGTCCATCACAATGCAGAACGGTTTTGTGAGCCACTCCCTGTACAGTTTTCTTGCACGAGTTTTGGCCACCGAGTTCTGTTTATCGCTCCGGTTCGGTGCCTTCTGGACCTTGTACACATGTAATCCAGAACGTTTCATTGTTTTCTGCACAAAACAAACTGAAACTTTCGCCTTTTTCGCAACATCCCTGATCGAAATGTTGGGAGAATCCTGGCCTTCTCCGGATTTGATGTGCCACGTTTTTTGCCACTACCATTTTTCCGGTTGGTTGTCTTACGGTCCTAGAACGTTTTGATCACATGAGATACGGTTGAATGTGCGATTCCGAGCTGTTTTCCGATCCATCGATGAGAAGCGTTTGGGTTTTCGAAGTGAGTGCCCAAAATTTGTTGGCGCACTATTTCTTCATTCGAAGCCATCACTGAAATCACTCGACCGATTTTCACGAAACTCATTAAACAATTGACACAACACAATGAAATACATTCAGTTAAAATTTCAATAATTTTTACCCACACGCTAAAAAGTTACGACCAATTGCGTGTGTCCAAATTTCATCGAATACAGTCTTTATTCCACTTTAAACGCATTTGTTGTGCGCATTTGTGTCACTTCTTTACCGCATCGTCGAGGTTTTCGCTTGACAATTGCCCAATATTTTTCGATCGGTCTAAACTCAGGGCAATTCGAAGCATTAATCTCTTTGGCGACGAAATTGACATTGTTTGCAGCATACCATTCTAGTGCCTCCTTAGAGTAGTGGCAGCTGGCTAGATCCGGCCAAAACATAACGTTGGTCTTGTGTTACCGAATGAAGGGTAAAATCCGCATTTTCAGACACTCTTTAATGTAAACCTTCGGCGTAATTGTGTTAGATGTGATAAAACCTTGGTTTTAAGGCAACAACTTCAGATTCCTTACCAAATCATTAGTTTCCGAGCAAACTTATCATTAAAAACAAATTTATACCTGGAAGGGACATCCCCACGACCAGTAGCCAGGTAAAATTTTCGTCCGGGGATTTGTTTATAATCCATTTTGACATATGTTTCGTCATCCATTAAAATACAGCCATCAAATTTCGTCAAAACTCGTTAGTAAAGTAATCGTGCTCGCTTTTTGACCACTAAATTTTGTTTCCGGGAGCGATTCTGATGTTTACTGGCACAAAAAGACTTATATCCTTCTCTTGAAAGGATGTTACGCACGGGGGAAAAGTTGGAATCGTATTTCTTTGCCAAATCACGTATGGAGACACCTGGGTTGCCTTTCATGTACCTCAACGCCTTTCTCCTCAGCTCTTTGTCCTTAGTGCCACTTTTATGATAGATGCGGTGTGCTCTATCCACACTCAGAGTATCCTTGTAACGTTTGATTACAAGACACACCGTTGAATTTGGGAATTTTAACACTTTTGCTATTTTTGAGGCAGACCACGAAGGATTCTCTACATGTTTGAGCACAATAAATTTTCTTTTCTCAAGTTCCATGATCCATAATTTCAAGATGCGGCGATCAATCGAGAAAACCTATTCACCAATTTCTCAATGAAACATCAACAAATGTCTATCAAACGTTTTTTGTTCCAACCACCAGGGACGCGGTGGTGTATTAAACCGTGCGTCCAGATTTACTTTGAATCGAGCTTTATTACCGAAAAGTGGATGAATGGGATACTCTATGGGGACCAATGGAGTAGTAAAGCAGCGAACCAATTGTAAATCGGAAATTTCCTAATTGTTGTTGCCATTACCCAGTTACATTTTTGAACATTAACTCCAGTTCCAGTTAAAACCAAACTGGCTTCCTTCTTCGGTAGCTGATCGTTATAAAAAAAAACATCTAAAATTAAGCCCACACGGCTGAGCATGGACGCCTGATTTCAAAAGGTTCGAAAAATTAGTTGAGTAAAGAGTAAATATTCCAAACATTTTTCGTACTAAACCATGCGACCAGCAACAATTTATGTAAATGTATTTCGTTTTCATTGGAAGCAAACAAAATTTGTTCATCACCCAGAAACACTAGTAACTGATATCGTAGTCGTTCTATTTGGTGTCAACGTTTCAAAAAACTTTCAAGCAAACAACGTGTAATCATGTGAAAAATGGGAAATCCGATAGCCGGTGAATAGAAGAAGTAGATGAAAAAATCATCCAGACCGAGATCTTACAATTCAAAAGCAATAATACAAGGAATGAGTGGAAGATACTATTGAGCGGACGCAAGTGGAGCGGGCACAGTATGTGAATGACTATTTTTAAACGTAGAAAAGTAAACTTAATAGAAACAAGAAAAAAACAGTATATAAAATATATTTTGTTCAGGGAATAGGCAAGATAAGCAGAGTAATATTTGTAGCAACTCATACCATTAAAACTTACACTTGAAACACACACCGGAAGGGCGATGAACGAATGAAGGAAGTGAAGAAGCGCGTGCGTTACTTTCCTTCTGCTGTGTTGCGTTTTGTGAGTAACGCATCTCCTCTTAGGCGATCGATAGGTTAGGTTAGGTTGTTTAATTTTGTTTTCTAATAATATTTAAAGAATTATTGTTTACCTCAACGGAGAAAAGATAGAGGAAAATCATGAACAAGTCCATTCGAAGTAAGTTTTAATAAGTGTGAAATCCACCCAGCAGAGACAGACAATGAATGTTCCTAAGAACGTCCGGGGCGGACGATAAAGCCATCTTAGCAAAGAAAAATCACAAACAAATAATAAACATTCATTTCAAATTGCACCAATTGGGAAAAGAAAGATCAGATACACTTGTGCTCTGTAAAATAATTGACTCTATTGATTGGCACTTTGAAATTTTAATCAGGTAGAACAGCAAAAATAAGTAATCATTAGGGTTAGTTTCTAAATTTGAAAATTTCTCGAGCGATACAAAAATGATGTAAACAATTGAATAAAAAAAAATCCTAATTTAAGCAAATGAAAAACGTGTAAAATTTCATGGAGGGGCAATAGACTTAGTAGTTAAATCAATTGCAGAACAAAATGAAGCTGAAGAAATAAATTTGAGGAAATGATTATTAGTGAAAAGTTTTATAGCGAAAACAAAGATGGCGCCCTGCCAGTACTGTCCGTGGGGAACAGGCAAGTAGGCAGAGTTTAATGATATTATTCGTCTATAGGTTCGCAAAATTGATTTGTGACGATGTGCTGCTCTGAAGGATGTGAAACTCGAGAGGAACGGTGATGGTTAAACATTCTCTTAAGACAAAACAAGATTATTTGGTGTTGTGACTTACTTGATAATGGTGAAGCATTGATATATATACAATAAATACTACTATAGCACTATGGAAACAAAAAATGATCACTCAATGAGAAAAATATAGCAATTTAATCTAATACTGAAAACTAAGGAATGAGAAAGCGGGGTAAACAAACATCTAGGAGGAAAGCACGCATAAATCAGATCAGTTTAAGGGAATCGGAGTTGAAACAGAAAAAATGGAAACGAACGCGGAGTGATAGGAATATTCAACTTCAAGGATTGTGATATTAAAAAAAAAAAAAAAAACAAGTGGAAACAATGTTTTCGGAACGGGAATAGGATAAGTAATCGGAGGCGGCCACTGGAGACTGATTTATACGAGGGATCTGAAGGGAGATATTTTACGCCATTTGACGGTAGGGGAAGGACACTTACACTTACACAATCACACGCATACGTCTAGCGCGGTAGTAGAAGAAACATACACACACAAAAACTTACACACACATTCTTAAATGGAGGATAATCTACTACTACTACTGAACGAACGAAACTCATCAAGTACGCGTGGTTTACTTTTTCCGTAGGAAAGTCGATCGACGGTTTCATCACAAATTAGAAAGCGACACAAATCCATGGTGACGTAGGAAGCAGAACAAAACAAATCGTGTCAGAAATATTTTATATTTTCCGCCCAAAATACAATGTGTTACCATTCAATTAAACTTATATGTACATTTTATATTCCATCGAAAGACAAGGAAAACTACAAGATAACGTATATTTTAAATCTCTGAACCAGCTCGGTATTGCAGACTCAGAATAAAACAAAAATCTAGGCGCAGAGGAAATGCAATATGTATTAAACGAAATTGGTGAGAAAGTATTTATAGTCATTTTAGAAAGATTCCAAGAATTTGCGGGACAAAAGGTTTAGGTAAATTTTAAAACAAAAATAAACCACACATTGTAAACGCATTACTGCAGCTTTCGATGTCCAATTTATGACTCGCAAAACCAAGCCACACCCGATATTCTCTGGGTGTGTTTTGAAGTAAGTAAAACTCAACTCATGATACTGTTTTTTTTTTAAACAAACTCAACCAACACCGTGCTACAAACAACTCGACAAACGGGGGAAATTCAGTTACCAAAAGCGGCTTTGTTTTTTCGTCAAAGTCCACAACCACAAGTGACAAACAACACAGCTAATAATAAACCGTTAATTTACTTCAGCAAAAAACAAAAAGAAAAAACACATAAACAAGAGTAAATAAAACGAAAAATGCCTGCCAATAAAATAGATGAACAAGAAAACCGTACCAAATAGTGAAATATTAAAAACAAACTATTTTTACATTAATGGAGACGAAAAAATGAAACACAACCAAGCAACAAAGCAAAGTGATAACACTTTTTTCCAGCGCCGACGTGTTTTTTAAAACCGGAAAGCAGTCATTTTCCTTACCTTTGTAAGCAAAAACTTCTCCCACAACAGACACAAGCAGAACAAAATGAAGAAAAACAACATACACTAAAACATTCAATCGGGTAGCGTTTAGTTTGAAACAGTTCAAAATTTTAACGCTTAAGTTCTAAAACAAATAAGCAACAAAGCAATGAACCTAAACGAAAGAAACGGAAAATGAGCGATGTTACCTGAGCAGAGAGAACGAAAACGAAGGTGGAGAGAACGAGATACCCAGTATCACAAGTGTTTGGATGTGCAAAAGAGAACGAAATGAATGTGCAAAAAAGAGTGGAACTATTCGGAAACGTTGAACAGAAGCTTTTGTTGCCATTACTTATTTAAAACTTATCAATTTCCAACTCACTGCTCTCACCGAAAACTAAAACTGAAAACAGAAACTGAGTGAGCTGACAGACACAGACACCACAGACAGAAACCAGAGACACACGCAACCACTCTTACACACACACACATACAATTTACATTCAGATAAAACAATAAAACAATAATATTTTTTGATACAAGTGTTTTTACAAACTTTTAAGCAATCAGAAGAACAAGCGAGCATTCACACCGATGATGCATGTGGAGAAGGAGATTATGAAAGAAAACCTAGTCGGAAAATGGTGGTAAACTGACAGCGAACACAAATAAATAAAAAGCAAAAAAAAATAAAACAAAGGAAAGCTATCCACCACGAGATTCAATTCCGAACAACAAAAATTAAACGAATAGAAAACAAACCATACTGTTATGATTTACAATTTCCGTTTCTCAGTAAAATTGTACGTGTCCAGAAACTAGAACACAAAAACAACCACAATTTAATTTTCCAATAGATTATGCAATCCAAACAAGAAATACAAAACAAACGAGAGAGAAAAAAAACAAGTGGGTAAAAATCAATTTAGCAAAACTGTGTAACTTTTCAAAACAACCATTGTGGCATAAACCAATTTGAGGCAAAATTGTGAAGATGATGAATAAAAAAAAAAACAACCAGAAAAAAGCTATATTAAATTGTGTGAAAAAATCTTCTTAATTCTTGTTGTAATAAATGTTATATTTATTGAAAATAAAAAGGAAAAGTATAATGAAAATGTAGTGCCGTCTGTAGTCGTTTGAGCTGGTTCGATGTATCACAATCTTTGAATCTTGGGCGTTGCTACTGGATTTCTTTTTCACGCTAATCAAAAGCAGGGGCTGGATGTTGGCTTTGGAAGTTCCAGCGCCTCTGAAGACATAACTCCCAACGAATTACCCCTCAAATATTCTGTCAACATAACACAGCGAATCAACAATTCATTTCTGGCACCACTAACACGAATCGATTTTTTGTTTTCCCACTTGTCTGTTCATAAGCCACGTAGACTAATTTTTGAAAATCTCAGGACCCCCCTACCCCCCGTAGGCTTTTCGCCATTCATTTTTTTCTTTAAATTTGGTATGTTTCCCTCTCGCTTGCACTGATGTGATTCAGATGATGCATACACAGAAAAAATTCTTGTAGTAAGAACTACCATTTTACTCGACTATGCCTATCTTAAAAACTATCATGAAATTTCAGTCAAATTTACTACGTTTATGGTAAAACCTTCTAAATTTTGTGTGTTTTTTGCCAGACCTATTTTTATTTTCACCACCGCTGTGTTTTTTTAATCGGGGGGGGGGAAAAAAAAACCCATTTATAGCAACAATCAATATGCAACTAGCGATTTAATATTGGTTCACTGTTGAAGAACCCCTTGGTCCAAAGTACACCTTGAAGCCAGCACCTAACAATACATATTTGCGCCTTTGTTTTGATTTGCTGTGTTATTTTGACAGAATATTTGAGAGTGTGTTCGTGTGAGTTCATTATTAGGGGCGTATTATTAAGCTTGGGACCGATGTGCTAGTACTGACTGAGCCAAGAAAAAAATCGTATTTGTTCGGGACCTACTGGTCTTAGAGTTAGTCTATGTTTATAGTCAGGTGAAAATTGTTAGTGTTTGCGCTTAATTTGACCCTCGAAATGTTAGTTTCTTCTGCGGTTTTATTTTGCGTGTAAGAGTGCGTGGATTAAACGTCAAAAAGTCCATGGTTGCCAATAACCATACATTTACCATTGTAGTTTTAACAGATACACTCCCGTTCCATTCTACTCGGTGACTAAGTAGAATTGTATTTCTTTCTCTTTTTCTCAAGTATGGTTTGTTTTGGTAATATTTATAAATATACGGGAAATGTTACTAATGTTAAAAAGGTTTATTGGATTTTTACACGGAGAAACCAAACTATTCAAAATCAAGTGTGAAAGTACTCAAAACTAAGTATTCTGATAGGACTACTATTTTGGATATAATTTTGTTCTCGCTGGTAGGTAGTTTTAACTCAACCCTGAAGTACGATTGAAACAGTCAATTTTACCCACAGCAAGGTATTTTAAGAGAAGTGAGTTTTCAATGCACGCGAGAGGCGCTTTTCGCGAAACTATCCAAATCAGAGTGTTGGGCTGTCACTCTGTTTTGGCTGAAAATTTTTGACTGCCATTCAATCAACGACGGTGGAAGGGAATTTGGTTTTTGCGTACCGTTTCTAGTGTTTAGTTTTAAATTGTCTAGTGTCCAGTTCAAACTTTAACGCGTCCGAGGTCCCTATAATTGATATGGACCAATTAAAGAACATTACTCAGGAAGCTACAAAAAAATTAACTGGTAAGTGTAATTATTTCACTTATTCGAGTGCCTATTTTTATTCTTGTCACTTTGAAGTTTTAGACATTGCTGCGTGTGTGATGAGTGTGAAGAAACCATCAATGGCTACTTCGAGGTGTTGAAGCAACACATTCGCTCGGTACACAAAATTACCACTAGCAAAAAAACAACCTTACCGCTGAAATGTCCCCAGCATAAATATCAAACAAAGAGTGTCCTATTGTACTCGAGAATGTAAGCAAATACATGTTATTTTATTTGAATTTATATTTTCTTTTATTGAATTTAGTTTAAGAAAGTTCCCTAAAGCACATTTTCGAATAATATTTTCAAAAATGAAAACTCAATTTTGGATTATTTTTACTGTTGATTCGCTTCTAACAAACAGTTAATTTCACTCGGCATTGAGTCTTTTCGAAATACTCAAAATTGGATACTTAGTGAATAACTCAATTATGACTGGTTTTACTTTGCTGTCAAGATGAGTGAAAATGACTTAATTTTGGATAGTTTGGTTTCTCTGTGTAGGTCCTAATGTAAACAAACTAATCATATTCAATTTCAAAGAAGTTTTTCATTTAATTAAAAAATTTTTTTGTTTTTTTTCTTGGGGGAAAAAAAGGGGGTTAAATATTTTTTTTTTTTTTTTTTTTTTATCTTAAGAGTAGGTATAAAATATGGTCAATTATTACTTTACCATAACTTCATTCAGTAATATTTGTAGACCTGTGTTTCTCGGCCTTTTTGGAAGCAGTGAGTCTGGGCAAACAAGAATGGATCTACACGAATCAGAAGAGGAGAACATGGTAACTGGTCACCGAACCACAACAAAACTCAAAGCATATTTCCACTACTGTAAGAGCTTCAATGAAGAACGTTAAACTCGGAACCCTACTACTGACGATGTTCATATTCCGATGCAGAAAAACAGCAGCGTGTGCTATAGCAAACTACTGGATGTAGCCAACAACATACAGTTTAAAGCAACGAGAACTCAGTCAACATTTTCAATGGACATCTGTGAAAATAGGGAATTCAGTGTGAGTGAATAGTGGAATGTTTTATTTGGCAAATAATTATTCTTCAGTGAATATGTCATTAGAATTTAAAATGAAAATTACACAAACTGCAACTATTTAACTCAAATGTCTTCCGACTCACTAACGTCGTACACATCAGCATCGAAGTGGTCCTCAGCTTCAATATTTTTCGGCTTTCTTCCCCTCTTAGGCTCGCTCAAACCTCTCAAGAATGTGTCATAGTATTGTTTCTGGGTTACGTATGGCAATAAACTATGAAGATCTCTCAATTTGGCTGTAGACAAAGCTATTGGTCCTGTCTCAATCGGGTTCAATTCAATTTCTGTGATGCTCTGAGATTTTTGTTTAGTCATCAGGTCTATTTCTTGATAATGCTCTTCTCCGACATGGTTCGGGCTGACGTGTTTTCCGATCTTCCGTCATCAGGAGCTGTGTGGTACACAATCAGAGTGCGAAGTGTTCTGAATATTCGTGTTGTGGAACACATAAGTAAAGTCGGCGTATAGCATGACAGGTCGACATAACGGCGACACAGAATGTACGTATCCAGCTAACAGAGCAAGCGTGGTCATCCTCCCCTTTCAATCATCGACGCTGCAAGAGGTAAGACCTTCTTCCGAAGGAAGCTACGCTGAGTGATTCCTAACTTAGCCAACCAAAACGCACAGGAGCCACACCCGATCCAGCAATTTTTTTAGCAGCAAGGTTTCTTATCTTGCGATCGCCAAGACATGAATATTAGCTTACAAACTGGTACCATTCCGTCAATACCAGGAAGCCTATAAAGGCGAGAATAGAGTGGAATATGGACCTTGCTTTAAATTGGGTTAGTTACCATATGGCTTCTTGTAGGTACGCTTAAATGTAAATTTTCAAAAGATTAACAAAGCTCACCTTTGGTTTCGCGGTTTTCGTAATTATCATATGGCTGGCGAGAAATTGGTTTTGTCCAGATAACTTCAAGTTTAAAAAGTTTTTAAGCAGCTTCGCACGTACAGCATCCGGATATTTTTTTCCTGCATTAAAGTCTGCAATCACAAGGTGCTCTGATCTTCCTTGCACTCACGACTGTCCCGTCTGGACGGCTGTACTCAAGGCCTTTTTTCTTTTCGGCGCTTGTTCAACAACTTTGCTTTTGCTTTGCTGATCGTAGGTTCCAAACACTCTTTGGCCATGTCGTCAACTGCAGGCACGCTTATGTTTAACCAAGGTGATACAGCTGAACCTGCTTCCGGTAGATTTGGGCAGTGCTGAGATTGACCGCCTAAAATTTTTTCGTGGGTTTGATTACAATTGAAAATTAAACTGAGACTTAAAGCTATGACTCACCACTATTAATATGAGTTCGGTCAGACGTAGCTATATAATTACAATTTAGATTGGGAGATATAGTTGAGATTGGATTTGATTCTTCATCCGAGTCGTTCTCACTGTCGCTGTCGATATTTTGGTATTTCTCGACGTATTCGAAAATTGAAAGCTCGTTTAATAGATCTGCATCACAGTCTTCGTCTTTTTCGCTTGTAATATTTTCGACATCAGTAGTTGGATACCAATCCGAGTCTGAGTCGTCGATCGTGGCTTCGGGTTTTAGGATACATTTTCCAGAGGCAGATGTTTCATCTTGTACTAACGATGCGGACTCAGCCGAAGATTTTTCAATTTTTGGTAACGCCAGGTTCCTCGGTTCCAACGCTGCAGAGCAATTGATCGAAAAACCAGATAGAGTGGTTGATTGTGATAGATGACATCTTTTAATCCTTGGTGTGGACGTGACAAGGTTGTTAAACGTTAAGTCTGCTGACATATCAAAATAGCGATCATTATCAGCCACTCCCATTTCATAAGCGCTCGTTGAAGGTGGTTCAATATATTGTGAACTAACAGTTGGAATAAGATTTAAAAGAAAAAATAGTTCTCAATTGGAATATACATCAAACGTCTTATAAATAACGTCTTACCTTTCTGCATTTTAACTATCGACACTTGATCTTTGGCCTCGTCCTTGACATGAAAAACCAAAAGCGATTGTGATAAAGATGTGCTTGCTACATGTTGGTCAGAAAACTTCGGCCGTTTAGATGATGGAGTAAACGCAATAATGTTCGTTGGATGTTGTAATGCTGGATCTGATGTCATATTGAAATTTAGCTCATCTTCTATCGTTCCTGATTCATGATCTCTCCAAGTCAATGTTATTGGTCGAACTGCTATAATAGAGTTAAGACAAAAATCATTTAAGAGGACGTCCATAAACTAC
The DNA here is from genome assembly GCA_024533555.2 of Aedes koreicus. Taxonomy (NCBI): domain Eukaryota; kingdom Metazoa; phylum Arthropoda; class Insecta; order Diptera; family Culicidae; genus Aedes; species Aedes koreicus. Next base: position 46,403 of record JAHHFK020004440.1, read on the forward strand.
GTCACGTTCCCAGGGGGTGAGGGGTTTTGGGAACCATGACGACCATTTAAAAATTTGGAGGTCCATACAAAAAAACGTCACAAAAGGGGGAGAGGTGGGTTGAAAATTAACCTTTTTTGCGTGGCATAATAAATGGACGTTCCCTAAGTTACAACCACCTTGTGTTACCACCCTAAAAAACACAATCCACCACACTTCAAACACAATCGCCACCATATGAAAGATAAATTCATATCTGGCACCACTTCCACCACCACGAATCGATTGTTTGTTTTCTCACTGTTTTGTTTCTCTCTCGCTTGCACTCATGTGATTTGAATGATGCATAAGTGTGCATGAATTAACCGCCAAAAATGTCTTTGGTTGCCAATAAGCATAAATTTTCGATTGTAGTATTGACAGATAAGTTGAAACACAGAAACACCTTCAGACACACCTTCAGACACACTGAAACACAAACACAACGTGGCAGAGTGACTAGCCCCCTGGTAGGTTCTTTTTCGTAGAAAGTGGTTTGTTTTCACAATAAAAACGTTCAAACTGTCAAATCAAAATGTTCCTGCTTGGTACATTTAAAAGTTGAAACTTTCTAAACGAATTGTATAACTGTCAAATCGAAACCGTGGCATTGTTGAAAGTGAAAGCAAACTATTTTTATTCCAAAATAAACTTTCAACGAGAAAGAGTCATGTAATAAAAATAAAAATATGCCATTTGGATTTATATAAAAAATAGTTTTAAATTAAAAGGTTTATATTTTAGATAAATTGTAGAATTTACAAACCAAAAGCGTGGCATGAAAGCAAATTATGTTTATTCTAAAATGAACTTTCAAGATGAAATTGGCTTGTAATTAAAATAAAAGCATGTTTGGATTGAAATAAAAATTGGTGTAACATAAAAAGGTTTTTTTTAGATGAAACTTTATTATTCTCACAGCATGTATCAGACAAACTGCAGGCAGTCTGTCTGGCCGATTCTTTCTAGCACATAATTGCTAAGGATTCTTATCTGTAAGTCGTAGCATCTCATCCGCATTCGTCCACTCGAATGGCAATCTGCATTCGTCCATCCTCACGCAGTTCTGACAACAACTCGGCTAAAGGGTGCTCCGAAGGTACCCCCAAATTACGAACGAATTCCTTCAATGTTTGTTGCATGCGCAGTCAAATGTGATCGACAAGCGATTGTAGCATATCTATCGGATTTCATTATCACCCTTTGCCTAGAAATGATAGAAGCAAAAGAACTACTCACTTCCCTGAACTACTTAAATCGAAAACACAGCCAACGTACTTTTTTTACAAGAAATGAACATGAACAAACCATTTTCCTCACAATTTTTACCCAACGCGTACAAAAGCGAACGGGAGCAACGAAGAACGCAGTAAGAAATTTCAGTCAAATTTACTACGTTTATGGTAAAACCTTCTACATTTGTGGTATATTTGACAGACCTCATATTGATATCAACCGCACCATGGTCGATCTAATCGCAGGCATGGTAAAATCAAACGCATTTATGATCAGGTGAAACTTCCCGCATAATCACAAACCATTCCTGAACCATTTCCCTTATTGTTGACGACCGTTTCCGTTATTGTTACGACATTTACCCTTATAGTTGACAACTATAAACAAGCAATCTCCTATATAGTTTTAACAATATGTCAGATGGTAAAGGCCAAATAACAATATGCTGAATAGGCGGTTGAGTTAGGTTACCATAAAAAATGGCAATTTTCACGAACAAAATTTTTGCTGTACTCTATGCCAAAAAGTTGGTATATAATCCAGACCAAGTACAGACAGTGAAAAACCTTTCAAAGACAATATGGCATACACCTGGGCATACATTAACAATATGTGTTAATGTAGAGGTTGTATGGTGAAAATGAGATCAAACAATAATTATATATTTGATAACATGGTAACATAAAATGTGAACTATTCTGACATTATGGAAATAATGTTGACTATATAGCCAATTGTTTTTTGTTATGCGGGTTGTTGGTGGTTGGGGTTTATTTTACCCTGAAATGGTAGTTTTTGTTTTTTGTCGTGTAACTCACCATATGAACAACTGTTCAATCCTACCCCTCAGCGCTGTACGAATTCTTTCAACCTTCGGTGCCGCTGCCGCATGCATCCATTTTGACAGCTGATTGTTTTGATCGTGTGTTTCGTTCTCTGGATTGGAGATTGAGTAACAACTTGCTTGTTTTTTATCAAGTGAAAATTTCCGGCAAAATGCTATCAATTACCATAAGAAGCTTTCTAGCAAGGCTCGCTCCAATTCGTAACCTATATCCGAGTGCATCGTCCCGGTGGAAATCCACATCTCTACCGAAGAAAGAAGATGAAGTGTTCAATTCCGATAGCGACATAAAAATAAGCACCAAACCGAGCCACCACCGGTTGGAGAAACGCAACCCACTCATGAAGAACATGTTCATCGGGGTAGTGGACACCGACTTGCTGGTGTATCCAGAATCACTAAATCGAGACGAACAGTCACGGGTGGTTTCGGAACGGGAGTCATACGAGCGGATAGTCAAAACCAGCGAACCAAGTGAATTACCCCAGAAGCTACGAAATGCTGGAATTTTCGGCTTGCAATCTCCGTTGAATCACGGTGGAAAACAGCTTATTGAAACGGAGCTGGCATACTTTAACGAGATTATCTCCAAGGACATCCAGACGGCATTGGTTGCTGGGCAGCATAATGCAATCGTTCAACTGCTAAACAGATTCGGTTCGGATCGGTTGAAGGAAAACTGTATGGAAGCGTTGAGCAGTGGAAGAGTGACGGTTAGCAGTGCGTTGTTTGAAGAGAAAGCTCCTTCTGATACCATGTTCAGCACGATTGCCACGCAGGACGTGGATCGGAACCAGTGGGTACTGAACGGAGCGAAATCGTTTGTGATCGATGGCGATAAAGCGGGATACTTCCTGGTACTGGCCTCGACAAAAAGAATGGACCAAATCAGTGTCCAGGACACTACAATAACGGCGTTTTTGGTCGATGCCAGCTTGAAGGGAGTTCACAAGGCACAAGCCGACGAAACGTTCGGGTTGAACGATGTCAAACAGGTTACGGTAAACTTCGAAAATGTGGAAATCGGAGAAGGTAAGCACAAATATTGACCAATCGCTTCGAAAAGGATATTTTTGACTTATTTTTTATTTTTGTAGAGAACATTCTCGGAAGCGAAGGAACAGGAGCGGAGGTTCTGGTTGAGCTGCTGAAATCTACTCGTGTTCAAACTAGCGTTTTTGGTGTGCAATTGATGAAGCAGCTGCTCAACAGTCTCACGAAACATTGCATCGAAACGAAGACCGGTGGTGGACACATCATGTGAGGGTAGAACTGTCAGCTAAAAAGCTTCAACTAATATGATTTCTATTTCAGGGACATTGAAAACGTCAGTGAACAGCTGGCAAAGGCCACCTGTGCAGTGTACGCAGCGGAAAGTATGATCTACCTGACAACGGGTCTGTTGGACGATTTTATAGGCCAAGACGCGGAAATGGAAGCGGCGATAACGAAAATCTTCACAGCTGAGAAGCTTATGGAGATGGCCATCCAGCCGCTCCGTTTCGTTGGTCCACAAGCTCTTACCAAGGGTCACCCGCTAGAGTCGTTGTTCCGAAACGCGGTTCAATTTTACGGACAGGGTGAAACCATTGATTCTGTTAAATTTTTCGTTGCCCTCAGCGGTCTGCAGTACGCCGGTGTAAGTTAGCGATGTTTGGTATTTCCAGGATTTTCTTCTGAAACCATTCTAATATTATTTCCAGATGGCAACACACGAAACAATCCGAAAGGATCGTAATCCAGCCATGAATCCATCGCATGTGATATCGAGAATCTTCGAAAAGAACAGCATCGATAATCCGAAGCAATTCGTCAATCTGGAGCATTTCATGCATCCCTCGCTAGACCGAGCAGCCCACTGGGTTGAGTTCTCCATCATGCGACTGAAGCTGGCCACGGAGTGTGTCCTTTCGCGGCATGGCAGCGAAGTGATCGGCAGGCACATTGAACTGATTCGGATAGCCGACATTGCCGTTCTTATCTATGCCATGTTGGCAACATCGGCTCGAGCATCCCGGGCGTACTGCATAGGGCTGCGACATGCCGAGCAGGATATCTATCTGGCGAATGCATTCTGCCAGGATGCCCAAGAGAAGGTGCGAGTGCTGGCCAAGCAATTGGAACAGGGGCAATTCATTACGAACGATGCCAACTATGGCGCCATGGCGCGATACCTTTTCAAGCAGAAGGAGTACTTCTTCGAACACCCGCTGACGAAGAATTTCTAGGTTAAGTTGATGGTAATTCGTTGGAAGTATATTGTATAGGTTGTTAGATAAGATAGAGTCAGAAATGTATGGTCCGAAATGTCCCTTTTATTGTCTTAAGAAGGAAAAGTGCAATTTTAGCAGATTCCCGCTTCCGTACGCGTTTTGTGAAAATTTCGTTTCGTGAAAAAAAAACTCCGTAATTCTTGGCACGATCGACGAAATACAAAAGCAACAATCTATGTCTGAAGGATGGGTACGTTTCCATACATGAATGTTGAAGTTTCAATAGAATTAATCAACCCCCTTTTGCAGTACTCTGCCACAAGCGACGACGAACCGCAGCAGAAGCCAGAGGTTGCTCAGTTCCGACATGGATCTCTCGTGATGAATTTAGAATCATTAGTTAAAAGTTCATTTTATAACAAAAATAATTTATTTTCATTTATAACGATGACACGGTTTCATTTGGACAGTTCTACTATTTATCCGAAAATAAAACCTTTTAATGAAAAAAAAAATATCTTTTATTTCAATCCAAAATTTTTATTTAAATTGCTTAAAGCGGTCGTTGTGAAGGCGAAAATCCTACAGGATGTGAAGTGGCCATTGAAGACTTCTGGTGGGGAAGGAGCTTTGTATACCAAGCAGAAACCACGACGACCGAGAGGAGAGAAGAAGAATGGAGCTTGCTTCACGTGTAAGAAACTCGGACATTTTGCAGCGAACTGTCCGCAGAAACAGGCCACTTCCAAGCCAAAAGGGAAAGCTCTGTGCGCTATGTTTTCTGCGGTAAGCGAAAAGGTAGAAGCATGGTATTTCGATTCTGCGGCAAGCTCGCATATGAAGAGAAGCGTGTAAAATTGCCAGAAACAAGAAGACCACCTACTGTCGATCGATACAGCTAACAACCAGTCGATAAAATCCGTTGCCATAGGTTTGGTGACACTTGACCTGGAGGAAGGGGCGATTGAAGTTCATGATGTCTTGCAAGTTCCTGACCTGGCTACCAATTCGTTATCGGTGAGTAAGATTTACAGGAAAGGGCTAACAATGGTGTTCAACGCGGAGAAGTGCGAAGTCCTCAACGACGAAGGGAACGTGATTGCATCTGGAACCGAAATAGATGGTCTATACCGCCTGAACCAGAAGGCATCCCATAAATCGTTCGTGACGGTGGAAACTGGAATCTGGCACAAGCGACTCGGACATTTGAATCAACAGAGCATGCAGAAACTAATACCTATGGTCGACGGAATGGACATCAAGAAGAAAGCTATACTGGACTGTGTAGCGTGCATCAAAGGAAAGCAAGCAAGAGATTCATTCGGTTCAAGTTCCTGAAGGGCAGAAGGTCTGCTTGATCTGGTGCACTCGGACGTATGTGGCCCCGTTGAGGTATCATCGATTGAAGGGAGCTGTTATTTTGTAACTTTCATCGATGATGCAAGCCGGAAAGTGTTCGTGTATTTTCTGGAAGCAAAGGGCAAAGTTTTCGAAACAAACGAAGAATTTAAGGCGATGGCTGAACGTCGATCTGGACTGAAGCTGAAAGTGTTAAGGACCGACAACGAAACAGAGTTTGTAAATGCAGCCATGAAAAGAAGCATAAAGCGAGATGGAGTCGTTCATCAAACATCGTGTTCGTATACGCCTGAACAAAATGGACCAGGATGAATCGTACTCTCGTGGAGAAAGCAAGATCCACGTTGAACTATGCTCGTTTGCCAAAGTAGTTTTGGGCAGAAGCAGTTTCTACGGGGGGTTATTTGGTTAACCGGGTGCCGGCCGGGGTGTTGGGGGTTATTTACGCTATGGGGGGGGGGGGGGAAAGGAGGCCTGTCTCTTTTCCTTCTGTTGAAGTACAATTGATCTCAGCAACCTATACCTTATGATTGTATGAAGTCTAGAGAATAAAACTTTTCATTCCTTTGTCAACCACCAACCAGTAAAGGTGTATTTAGTTTCACTCTGTTAAAAGGTTATGGGCCCAGACAAACCCAAACCGAGAAATTTCTGAAAGCAGCTGAAAATCCGTTACGATGGGAGACGACGAGAAGTTCCTCAAGATCAAGCCCTTCGATGGTACGGGTTTCAACAACTGGCGGTTCAGGATGTTGGCGTTCCTGGAACAGCTGGAAATCGCGCACTGTGTCGAGAAGAAATCGAATGAGGAAGACTTCTGGAACATCCTGGAAACGGATTCGGCAGGAGTCAAGAAAGAAAAGGAGGAGAAAAAGGCGTTCCGAAAAAAGCAGGACAACAAGTGCCGTTTGCAGTGATTGGTGCGGTTGCCGATAGTCACCTGGAGTACATAAAGGACAAGAAGAGTCCAAAGGAAATCTGGAGCGGTTTACATGAAGTTTTCGAGCGCAAGAGCCTGACGAATCGGTTCATGCTGAAGCGGAAACTATTGGAGATGAAGCACGATGAAGGTTCAAGCCTGGAGAACCATTTTCTTCGTTTCGATCAGCTAGTTCGAGAACTGAAGTCAACCGGTGCGAAAATGGACGAGGAGGACATCGTGTGCCACCTGATGCTAACCATGCCGATTTCGTACGATTCGGTGAATACGGCGATGGAGGCGGTATCGGAGAAACTGACTTTGGAGTTTGTGAAGGGAAAGTACCTGGACGTAGAATCGAAGAGAAAGGGAAGGAAACTGCCGGCCAATCGAGATTCGGAGGAAGTTGCTTTTGCTGGAAAGTCCGGTAAATACCATCTGAAGTGTTTCGGCTGCGGAAAAATTGGCCACAAGCGTGCCGATTGCCCGGAATCTGGACAATGCCAAGAGCAACCCCGGGATCACGAGAAGAAGAAATTCACGAAGCCCAGTGCTGCAGCGAAAACTGTGTCTTTTGTTGCCGGGTCTGGGTCAGCATCAGATCAGAAATCGCGGTGCCTGTACCTAGATAGCGGGGCATCCGATCATATGGCGAACCAGAGACAGCTGTTCCGTAACCTGAAGGAGCTCGAAAATCCTGTATGGATAGCAACAGCAAAGAAAGGCGTCAACCTGGTCGCTAGGCATCATGGGGAAATCAACGTGTGCTCAATAGTTGATGGTGAGGCAATCCATATCCGTATCGAGAATGTCCTGTTCGTTCCCGAGCTGGCGCTGAATCTGTTATCCCTGCGTCGGCTGGAAAGTTCGGGAAAGAAGGTGATTTTCCACAAGGGCAAGGTAGTTGTCGAGGATGAAGATCAAGCCGTCGTATCAACTGGAAGGCAAGTTGGTGTGCTGTATGCGATGGATTTTCAGTACCAAGCGATGCCAAACAGTGCTATGGTAACGGGCAAGATAACGAAGGAGCTGGAACTGTGGCATCAACGCTTCGGCCACATCGGTAATGGAAACCTGATGAAGCTGATCAACAAGAACATGGTGGACGGATTGGAACTGGCCAGCTCCGTGAAGCCTGGAAGCTCGGAGTCTATTGTCTGCGAGCCGTGCCTTGATGGCAAGCAAACTCGAGAGCCGTTTACTAATCGTGAAGGAAAGCGGACAACCCGTCCGTTGGAGCTAGTGCATAGCGACGTCTGTGGTCCGATTTCTCCTGTGTCGTGGGACGGCATGCAGTATTTCATCACGTTCACGGACGATTTCACTCATTTGACGGTCGTCTACCTGATGGCGTCGAAGGATGAAGCGTTGGAGTGCCTGAAGACGTACGAGGCTATGGCAACAGCACATTTTCAGACTAAGATGTCTCGTCTTCGCTGCGACAACGGTGGCGAATATAGTGGCAAGCAAGTCAAAATGTTCTGTCGGCAGAAAGGTATCCAGCTGGAAATGACGGTACCATATACACCGGAACAGAATGGCCTGAGCGAGCGGATGAATCGAACCATTGTCGAGAAGGTGCGAGCAATGCTGTCTGGAAGTGGTGTTTCGAAGCGCTTGTGGGGTGAAGCTGTATATGCGGCTGTGTACCTGATCAATCGTAGTCCGACAGTGGCTGTAGATAACAATCGTACGCCCTTTGAAGTCTGGAACGGAAGAAAGCCGAATGTGAAACATCTTCGTGTTTTTGGGGTGGAATGTTATGTCCATGTCCCGAAACAAAAGCGAAAGAAGCTGGACTCGAAATCTGAAAAGGCGATCTTCGTGGGATACGCTCCGAATGGATACCGTGTTTGGAACAATAGGAAGGTTTTTGTTGCTCGAGACGTCGTGTTCAACGAATGTAAGTTCAACGAAGCCTTGCCGGATGATATCGAAAATGAAGAAGAGCAGCTGATTGTCATTCAAAATCGTGTCCAACAGCCGGTTCCTATCGATGGAGAAGATTCTTTTCCTGAAAACAACGACGAGCCTGAAGCTACTGCTGGAGATGAACTTGACGATACGTTGATTGATGAAGCTGCTGGTGGTGATCCTACTGAATGTGACATACGAAAAAGTGATAGAAATTGTGCACCCCATATCTGGAAAGAAATATGGGTTTGATTGATGGGAGGAGAAGGAGAGGGGGGAGGGGGGGGGCTGTGGGAGGAGAGGGAATGGGGGGGGGGGGGGGGGAAAGGGGGAAGGGGGAGAAGGGAGGAAAAAATAGGGAAAAGAAGGGTTGTAGGGGGGGAAAATTTGGGGGTTGGTGGGTTAAGTGGGGGATTTTTTTTTTACTGTTTGTCATCTTACCACTACGAACTATTTTTACTCATTTTTGAGTATCCATACTTTTGACTGATTTGAGTCAAACGAACTTCATTTTGGATTGTTTGAAAATAGCGTGTATGCTAGATTTTTGTAAATATGTTGATAGGTTGCATTCAAGATGAATTTTAAACATGTTTTTAACATCCTCATGCAATAGAGAAATCATTCAGAATAGATGGTGAAACCAATACAGTGACGGCTGAAAATATGTTTATTTGAAATACTGGAATAAAATAAAACACTAACTATATGTAAGATTGTGATATCACTCACTGATTCAAATAGAAGCCAAATTGGGCATAGGGGTTTATTCAAATGTAGCATAAAGCAACAGTTTGGGAGAATGTTTAGTAATTTTTTTTATAAATTGTTACGTTTAATTTGTGGGGGAGTCTTTTGAGATGTAGCTACGCACAACATAATAGAAAAATTGTATTTGTATTTTCATTCATACTGACATTTCTCGGTTCAATTTCACAACAAAAAACGCAGAAAATAAAAAAAACGAACATTTGAAAATCAAATGTGTTACTAATGTTTTTACCCGTACTGTAGACTTGTACTGTAGGACTGTAGACTTGGTAAATCGCCATGTTGGTTTTTGTGAATTCCATTAAGAAATCTCACTAAAATTCAACAATTTATTCGGGGTACCTTCTACGTTTTTTTAATCCAATCGATGGCGCATGAAATTAAGGAAGGTAAAACGTAAAGTTGCACTGCTAACCTTGAGCCGCATATACAATTTTGATACAACTTCCATACCCAAAGCAGTTTTAATTTCTCATTTGAAAAAGTAATAAACAATCATCTTTAACGCGTAAAATACCATTATCTACGATATCGTTTCGCCATTAAAATATCTTGTTTATATTTTTTTTTACTTTGTTCTGACCGTGCTTGCTTTGTCAAAACATATCATTATGTTATAAGCATGCTGTTCGAAGCATCCATAGAACATAATATTTGTCTTATGGATGTTCTACAAAACATCTGGTATGACCTAAAAGATGTTTAAAAATGCCACATTTATTGCGCTTTTTCGGTTATATGCGTGTATGAAATTAAGTTATTGACGTTAGAAAAAAAACATGAGCTTGGTCTATAACGTGTATTACTAACATGAATATGACAAGTGGTGTTACTTGGGCGACTTGTTGCTAAGGGTTTCACACAGACGAAAGGCTTCGACTATGCAGAAATGTATTATCCAGTGGCGAAGATGACGACGTTGAGGATTTTGCTGGCGCTGTCGAACCAGCGGGACCTACAGGTGCATCAAATGGACGTCAAGACGGCGTTTCTTAATGGATCACTTGTCGAAGAAATCTACATGAAACAACCATCATAATCAATGATCTGGTCTGCAAGCTCAACAAAGCAATTTATGGACTGAAGCAGGCATCTCGGAGTTGGAATATGCGGTTCCATACATTCATCACGAGTGTTGGATTCAAACGTAGTCAGTACGACCACTCCCAACAAACATCGGTGTTGAATTAGAGCTTGTTCAAACAAATTTGGAGAAGCTATTCAGCTATTCTAGAAGAAACAGCTGAATAGCTTCTCCAAATTAGCTTGAACAAGCTCTAATTCAACACCGATGTTTGTTGGGCTGTCTCTACCATTGGTCATCGGGAAGCGAAACAATCTACCTCGTAATATATGTGGACGATATCCTGATGGCTGGTAATTCAATTGCGGCGATCAAACGTCTGAAGGGAAAGCTATCAAGAGAGTTCGAGATGAAAGACCTGGGTGAGGTACGATGCTTTCTTGGACTGAACATAAACCAAAACAGAGCGAGTGGCGTTATGACGATCAACCAGAAGCAGTACGTATCGAAGATTCTGCAACGTTTTGGGATGGCGGATTGTCGACCTTCTGCTATTCCCATGGACCCTCATCTGAAGGTGCTCAAGTGTGAAGATGCGAAGCAGCAGACGAAGAAGCCATACAAGGAGCTTATTGGGTGCTTGATGTACCTGATGATAACATCCAGACCTGATATATGCGCGGCAGTCAGCTATTTTGCAAGCTTCCAATGTTTTGCTACTGACGAGCATTGGGCTTATCTGAAGAGGATTTTGATGTACCTGACAGCTACCGTGGACTACACCCTTGTATTCCGGCGATCAATCGAGGCGGAAACCCTTTCTGTGTATGCTGATGCGGACTGGGGCAATAATCAAAACGACCGGCGATCCGTTTCGGGGTACGGAGCAACGATCTCGTGGGCAACTAGAAAGCAAACATCGGTGGCGTTGTCAACAACTGAGGCGGAATTCATGGCCCTTTGTCAAGCTAGCTGTGAGGCGATGTGGGTAGTAAACCTTTTGAAGCTGCTTGATGTGGAAGTTGTCTTACCGATGACTGTGTATGAAGACAACCAGCCGTGCATTGCTATCTGCGAAGAACCGAGGAAGCATAGAAGAATGAAGCACATCGACATTCAATACTTTTTCCTGCGAGACCTCATCCAAGAAAAGACGATCAAACTCCAGTATCAACCAACTGCAGATCAAATAGCGGACATCATGACCAAATGACTACCTGCTCCACAATTTGGTAAACTACGAGAGATGCTGGGATTAATCAATTGAGGCGGGATGTTGAAGTACAATTGATCTCAGCAACCTATACCTTATGATTGTATGAAGTCTAGAGAATAAAACTTTTCATTCCTTTGTCAACCACCAACCAGTAAAGGTGTATTTAGTTTCACTCTGTTAAAAATCTCAAGATTTTTGGATCAAAGGCGATGTATCATATCCCGAAGCAGAAGCGGAAGAAGTTCGACCCGAAGGCCAAAGAAGGTATTTTCATTGTATACGCCGGGAATTCAAAAGGATACAGGATCTACAATCCAGAACTGAAAGAAGTAGTTATTAGTCGAGATAGTGAACCACGGTGAACGAAGGACAAGTTGCGTCAGTTCCCCGATGGATCATGAGCAGCGACCTGTTGAATTTATGGAACCGTACAATTGGATCGAACTTGAAGAGCAGATTGGTGCTAAACTGACCGATCCGGCTGTGATCAACACATAGATCAGACAATCCACGTCGATGCCGTTAGTCTTCACGACGCCGAGCCTGATCATGCGCTCCCACTGCAACAAATAAGACTAGCTGGTCAGCAGCAAGGGTTGAGGCGCAGCAGTCGGGAGCGCGTAATTCCAGGCAAGTATTCGGAGTATATATACATGTCTTAGCACAGTTAGTGGTTCAGATGTTTCTTCGCAGCCCAATGTGTCAACGGCGGTTTATCTCGATGACCCATCAATCATGACGACATTGACCAATTCTGATGATCCGACAACCGTCACTGAGGCGTTAGAGCGAAATGACCGCAGGCTTTGGGAAGCAGCAATGACGGAAGAGATCCAGGCACTGAAGGAAAATGAAACCTGGGAACTAACCGAATTACCACCAGGAAGGAAGGCGTTTCGAACGAAGTGGATATTCAAGACCAAGCGTGATGCTGATGGCCAGATCAAGAGATATAAAGCTCGGCACGTGGTGAAGGGATGTTCGCAGCGGTCCGGCATTGATTACACCGAAATCTTTTCTCCGGTTGTGCGGTATTCTACGATGCGCTACCTGGTGGCTTTGGCGGTGCAATACAATCTGGACATTGAGCAAATGGACGCAGTAACAGCATTCTTGCAAGGAAAGCTCAAGAATGAAGAGATGTATATGGAGCAACCTGAAGGATTCATTAGTGATCCAAGGAAGGTGTGCAAGCTGAAGCGGGCGTTATACGGACTGAAGCAATCAAGTAGGGTTTGGAACAACCAGTTGGACGGAGCATTGCGAGCTAACAGGCTATACCGATGAGGATTGGGGAGGAGACGTAGATACCCGGAAATCGAACAGTAGATACATTTTCATCAAAATGGGAGGAGCAGTCTCATGGAGCACAATTTATGGCTCTCTCGGCGACAGTTCAAGAAGCGCTCTGGTGGCAGCAGGTGCCGGAGCAATTTGATGAGAAGACGGCGGTACCAGTTTTGTGTGACAACCAATCCGCAATTTCTATCGCCCGAAACAATGGATTCAACCCTCGGACCAAACATATATCCATCCGGTATCATTTCGTGAAGGATGAAATCGAAAATTGGTGATATTCAAATAGACTACATCTCCACGAAGAAACAAGCGGCAGGTGGGTTTACAAACGCTTTGTCGAAGTTAAAGCATGAAGAATTCCGGAAGCTGATTGGTATCGCGAAGAGAAGTGATATAACCTACGATCACAGTAAGCAGGCCATAGCAACCGGAAGTTGTTAATAGTATGTAAAGAGTTAGAAAAATAAAATCATTCCTTGTTCAGACTTTGTACACTACACACGCATTTCATTTCCACTACAAGTATACTGCCGTGAAACGCATATCAGTCCCATATGAATAGGAAATCAAGCAAAGATGGGACTGAAATGCGTTTCACGGCAGTATAGATAATGAAAAAATAGCTGGGACAATTTAGAACACCTCTCAATCGAAAACCAGGGATATTACGGCTTTCAGCAACTAAATCCAAGGATCACTTTTGTTAAAATAACCGTATAGGCTTTATATTTATCTTTAATCTTCTCAAATAAAACGAAAAAGAAAAACACTTCCGGAATTAGCGAAAGGAAAAATAAGTAAGTAGTTTTCGGCAATTGCATAAATTATACATGCCCAAACAGCCAAAACGTAGCAAGTTACATTCATTTTCAGAGATTTTAGCATTTGCGTATTTAAAAAATTCCAGTGCTGCTCGTATATATGTGTTATACAATAATTTAGTTTGTTTATTGATTGCGTAAATTATTCTCACTAGTCCACCAATTCCCGGGTGCTCACAGTGCTCTCTCGACTAGTACTGGGCTGTGGTTCGACTGCTGCTACTGCGCCATCGGTCACCATTCCGAAAATCTCCTGCGCCAAAAGTCCGGCCGCACCGGCCAACGATTGTCCGCTATTGCTACCGCTAATGCCGATACCACCACCGCCGCTGGCCAATGCCAGCGAAAGGATCCCGTCACGAGCATCGCTTTTCAAATACTTTGGATCCTGCGAGGGACACTCGAAATGAACGCAGTGGAAAATCTGAAATCATGTCGGAATGTTGGTTGATTTATGGAACAAGGAAGAAAGTGGATTCATGTTTACCTCATTGGCCGTGTTGTGAGTGCCGACGATTTTTATATAAACGACTACCCTGGGATCAAAGGTGAAGTGTTGCCACGATTTCAGCAGATCATTTCGTTTGTCGACAACCATGTCCCACTGCTTGAGATTGGTCGAACTTTCAATGTAGAAACTGTAAGATCGATCGTCGCAATCCCAAAGCAGCAGTCGCAAGGAGCCAATCCAGTAGGGCTGTCCCAACTGCACCAGGATGACGCCGCTGCCGAGCTGATGACAAGTGTAGCCCGAGTCCCAGTCATAGTTCTTGACGTCGCCATTGAGCAGTACATTGCGGGTACGGCTGACGCCTTCGACAACGGTAGCGCTTCGATCTACCGTGGCTACGTTGTAACTGGGCGCCACAATGCCATTGACGACCGGAGCGGTCTTCTCGGTAAACATCGCCTCCAGTGCGACGACATGGAAAACCTTGTTCACGGTGTTGTGTGTTCCCACCAGGCGGATGTAGCGAACGGCCCGTGACGGGAAGTACAGATACTGCCACGAACGGCAGTAGTAATCCGTATGGTCCACCACTCGTTCCCAATTGGTCTGGTTAACGGACACCTCGACGAAGTAGGAATACGATCGAGTATCGCGATCCCACAACAAAACCTTGATGTGATTTATAATAAACAACTTACCGAGCTCAACGATGATGCCCTGTGTATCGCCAGTGTCGCTTATCGAATGCCGCGTATAACCCTTTTCCATGTCGTATGAAATAGTATCGCCGTCTAGCAAGGCCGATCGCAGCTCCCCCTGGATGGTCCGGGAGTTAAACTTGTTGCAGGCGACGTTCTCCTCGGGCCCTGAAAAATTACTTGATAGAACAAAATACTTCACGATTGTGAACATTACGTACACAAAGCGCCCCGGTAGGGCAGCTGGGTGGATGCCGTCTTCTCGGCAATCGCATCCAAAAGATGGTCCGGATCCAGGATTCCCGAAGGTCGAACCACATGCAGCAGTTGCTCCAGTGTCATAAGCGAAAACCGAACCTGCGAAACCACTGCATCTACGTTTCCAACCTCCGAGTTACACTTGCACCAATCGTGCACGGCCTGAAAGATTTGCACCTCCGGTGCGAAGAACGAGTCCCTCATCAGCAAGCTACAGATCGCATCTTGCGAGAGGGTCTTAAACGTTTCATACTGCAAAATTGCTTCCGCGTTTCGATCTAAAAAAGCATGGCAAACATTGGTGAGCCCTTCCAGGCCAAACAGCTTGGCCGCATCCAGAATGGCGCAAACATTGTTCAACGATAGAACCTGTCGCAGATAGTCTGAAATGGCAATCTCCAGATCGGTAAACCCATATTGATTGGCCAATCCCAGCGTATCCAATATATTTTCCTCCTTCATCTGTGCTAGGGACATGTTTCCTGAGTAGATGTACTTTAACAGGGCCTTAAAGGCCTTCAACGGTATTTTAAGATGTATCTCATTCTGCGTAGACTCCGACAGTCCTCCGTAGAGCAATGCTCGAAAATATTCACTCCGGGCAGCAAGAATGACCCGGTGCGCCGGTAGTTTTTCGTTCTCGACGATGAACGTCACGTCCGAGTAATCGTACGACATGCAGAGCTGGGCCATTTGTTCGCTGAATCGTGCCGTCAGTTCAATCTCTTCCACGGCGGATTTTACGTTGGAACACGGAGCATGAGGACCGGCCATCTTGTGACTCTGGCTGCTCATCGCTGGTGACAACGATGGCCCGTTGACGCAACACAGCGAACAACACAGCACATCCAAAGGCCTGGCCGCAGCAATCTCGTCCGGTGGTTCAATCAACGCGTCTAAAATCAGAAAACCAGCGATCAGCCTTTTAAAGTACGTTTTCTAAAGGATTTTCAGTGGAAACCAATTGATTCATTATCAAACTTATCGCCCCTACCCGCACGATAACCAATATCGGTAAAACCTTCCCCATGATGGCGTCGTCGCTGCCTTTCTCTTTTTGCATCTCACCAACAACAATCGAATATTGTCGAATCGTCGCTGTCAGTGACTCAGCCGCTGATGTCCATAACAAAATTAAACTCAAATCCAGAAGAAAAAATAAACTCACCCACGATCCTAGCAAATCGGATGGCCGAGTTTGGGGACGGTGACGAAGACAGATTGGATAACACACAGAAATCCAGGACGAATTTTCCGGAAAAGTTCCAAAATATCCACCCTTCTCCGCCGAAATATGCACAAGATGCAGCAAACTACGACTTCAAAACAATTTGATGACCGCACTGAACGATAATGACTGCATCGGGTTGACTGATGATGAGAAGTTAAGTTTTGATTGTGTAGAAACGGGAGGGGAAACAGGAGCAGACCATACAGGGTTGAAGTTGAAAAAAAAAATTGTTCACCGTACAAAGTTATTCGGTTTCTTGGGAACGCTAACTTTGGCGTTTCATTGTTTGTTTGGTTTGAGAGATCGTCCGGGCTACCAAATTTTGAAATAGTATGTAGTCGATTCATAAACATTATGGATTATTTGTTGATGAATCAAAGTGAGAAACATGAGATGTTCATGCTATATAAATCATTGCACGGTGGCGTCATCAATGCAGTTTTGATAGGATCGGTTTGAGATTTTGTGCTCTGATTTAAATACGATTGAAGTAAAAGCAGCTGGAAAACAGACATCGGTGCTTATTATTACAGTGACCATTCGCTAATTGAAATTTCGTTAATTGCAACGTCCTTTAATTGCAAGTTCACTAATTGCAACGTGTGGCAATTAAAAAGTAATTAACTGTCATATGCAAATGTCAAGCAGTAATCTTTCATTTAACTCAAGGGGTTCACGAGTTTTTGACAGTCAATTTGACGCTGTTAAGTGTGGCAGTGAACGAATGCCATTCGCTGGAACGGGTCGGGGAACCGAAACAGCACCAATTGAAAGCGATAACCATCGACACGTAGGCCGTGACCTCGGTATCTCCTAATAAAAAAATACCTTAAACGAACGATATCACTAATCCTCCAACCATTTCTTTAATGGTTTGGATGATACCCCAAATAGGTCGTTAAGAAAAATGACCATACGAAATTTATTAGGATCGTGTTCGTATAGAAATTTCTTTTTCTATCCCAAACCCATGTTAAATTCCGTTAACTGAAACGGAAAAGTAAAGAATCGAAAAGAAAATTCTGCAGCAGTATCCACCTGAAAAGAACGAAAAATAAGTTGTAAATTGTAAGGTTTCCACGCAAAGTAATGAAAGCTGTCACTTATACTTCTGGAAAAATATTCCACTCGATTATTTCGTAAGTGAAGATGACATTTCGTTCCATGCAGATCAATTGTCAAAATTCCGCTTGGTAATATTGAACAAGATTTCGTAATCTCTCTACTTGTGAAGTCGATACTGGCCTTATGAAACTAGTGATTTGAAATTGGTTCACTGTTGTAGAACCCCTAGGTCTGAAGCACACCTTGCAATACACTCTTGCGCTTTTCGGTACCCTTCGATACTAGTATCTTTGTTTTTGTTTTGATTCGCTATGTTATCTTGACAGAATATTTGAGGATGTGTTGGTTGTGAGTTGCGCAAGGGGAAAGTCACTCTGCCACGTTGTGTTTGTGTTGATCGTGTTTCGGAGTGTTGGAAGGTGGCAGAAGGTGTTTCTGTGCTTCAACATATCTGTCAAAACTACACTCGAAAATCTAAGCTTATTGGCAACCATAGTTGTTTTGGACGTTTAATCCAGGAACACATATGCATCATCTGAATCACATCAGTGCAAGCGAGAGGGAAACAAACTGTGGGAAAACAAACATTCGATTCATGACAGAGGTGCCAGAAATGATTTTATTCTTTCGTGTGGCAGATTGTGTCGGATTGTGTTTTTGAGGGTTTCAACACGTGGTGGCCGAGTGACTTGCCCCCTGGACATGCCAATACATACGACAAATACATTAGACATAAACTCAGACAAATAAACTTATGAATTTAGAAGGTTCAACTTATGATCGATGCTATGGAATTTCATAAGCATGACTTATGAATGAATTTTGTTCTACACGACGTTGTTCTTATATGCCTTTATGCTTTCCTGTTTACAAGTATTGGGTTATGGTGGGGGCCATTTTTTGGGTAATAAACCCCCACCTTCAGGGTTGGGACTCCGGGTTGCTTCTTTTTTTTTTTTTTTTTTTTTTTTTTTTTTTAATAAAGAAAAATAAAAAAATAAAAACATTTTTGGTGGGGAAAAAAAAATAAAATATAATCTAACAATGAAAAAAAAAAAAAAAAAATTTTTGTGTATGAAAAATAAATTTTAGCAATTTGATAAACAAATGATATCTATTTGTAACCCACATACTTCCTATGTGTGTGTCCAATCTAAAGCTTGCATTACACTGTTTGTCCAATAGCCAAATATTTGTCATAGGCAGATAGGCATCTGAAAAACACCTATGATATCTGACAGCTGTCTAGCTGCCTATGCCAAATATTTGGCTATTGGACAAACAGTGTAATACAAGCTTAACACCCATCGGCCGGCAATGGTATTATGGAAGAAATCTGTTTACAACAATCATTCAAGTGACCATTGGAAGCAGCTTTAATCCGGGAGCTAGAAAGTGATAGCTCTACTGCAGATCCAGCAACCCATTTCAGAATGTCTGGAGAGTCACGCCCGTTCCGAGGTTACTTTCACTTACAATAAGCCCCGCATGTAAACATTACCGATATCATTTGGATAAGGGCACTGCAACACACTTCCAGATTTGGAAATTTAAAATTTCCAAACCAGGCACGTATTTAGTATTTTTTGAAAATAAGATTTTTGTTATATAGTTTGATAAATCTCACCCATGTCCGCCTCCTCAATCACACTATCTTGTTCATTTGTAAAAATAAAACCTTTCAACGTTGATTCGTGATTAATTTCATGCACTCGCGATTAAATATGCGCAAAAGTTAACGTTACTAAACCACCCGCTAGATATGCAACCTGCATAACAAAACTCTGTACACCCCGTGGTGAATGCACCTAAAATTATGTGCAAGCCCATGCGCGTTGTTTTCGTTTGCTGCTTCTGCCCAGCAAATGGCCGTTCTCTACATTGCACTAGTCTTCTTTTTTTTCACTCCACACTCTGCCAATAATGCATCCCCGTTATGTTGCGACTCGAGCTTCAAAACTGCTAATAATCATCGATTCACTCGCGACAAAGCGAAAAACCCTCTAAACTAATAAATTATGCCCGTGTCACAATATTACCACTAATAACCAAAACTAAGCTGATTTAACTCTTCTTCCGGGTGCGGGGGCGAAGCACAAAAACAAAAAAAAAAGGGGAAAATACTACCCACACTCACACATTTGGAGGGGGAATCGTTTTTTTTCCCTGGGGTTTACAAATTTTTGGGGGGATTTTTTTTTTTTTGTTTTTTAATTAATAATTTTTTTTTTTTTTTTTCCCCAAAACAACGCAGAAAAAAAAAAATTTTTAAAAACAACCAACGATAAACGATTACATACTCGTGTGCTTTTCTGAAATCGCAAACGTAATTTGTGATTGACCCTCGGTCCCTTTCATTGCATGTATCGTAATTTTAGAACACATCTTGAATTGTCAAGATTGACAAAGTGAAACCTCAGTGTGATCAAGGTGAATTTAATATCTCAGGTGGTCTCAATACTGTATATGAGAATTTCAGCCATGTTTAAACGCATACTAATACAATCCATATCAAGTAAAAAACTGGTCTTGCATACTGAAGTTGTCTCCTTTACACCAATGCAACAGTGCCTGTGATGTCAAACTCGCAGTTCCAATTTAATCCAAACGAGTAAAGGAGATGTTTAGTTTCACATGGCCAGGCCTGTGTTCTATGCCATGGGATATGAAGCGTCAGGCTGCAAGGTTTATTTACCAATATTTCGGGGAAAAAGTGCACGTGCTAATGTATGTAAACAAAACATTTAGCAAAAACCGTTTCCATTAATATGTAACTCTTCACTCCTAGGCAAAAATGCAATCACCAACTGTCAAATGTGCGTAATTCACTATTGAGTATTCCTTACTCTTTCGCTCCACTGCTAAATCTCATTCGATACACCGCTACTCCTCCCGTCTTCCCCACCAACTGAACAAAATAGACCACCTGAGATATTAAATTCACCTTGAGTGTGATGCCGGTTTCCAACGTATATAAAGTACAAGGTAATATAGTCGCGGTAATGTTTATGTAGTGGTACGAAAAAGACAAAAGCAAAAAAAAAGTTATTAAAAAAGTTAAAAAGTCTTCAAAAATGAACGAAGTTTAAGCAGTTTTGATTCAAAAGCCAGTCAAACGCAAGTTTCTTGCTTAAATTTCTGCATGTAGGCATTAAGTAACGTTTCTTAAGTATACAAATTGATTAGAAGAATACGTTATTACTGAATATTTTTGAGTCAAATTAGCGCAGATATTTGAGGTGATCGAAAACACGATGATGATTGTTTCTCAATTTCGAATATCACACTTATTCAGGCATTTTCTGAATAATTTTAAGAAAAAGCTTATTTCTTAAATAAAGTTGAAGCAGACCAATTTTCTTATTTTAATGAAATCTGAATACTTACGCAAAAACTTAAGAATTTATGTTTTATAATTATGATTATCGTTTGAACATATTGTTCATTTTCAATTTAAGCCTGGTTAGAATCACTGTTTCAGGAACATCCACAACGATTTAAACTCGAAAATTGGATAAAATTTATACAACTAGAAGGAACTTCGCGGTTTCTCATTACAAACACCAGGGGGTGCGACTCTATCTCAGATGCAGGATTTTTTTTGTTTTGCTTTTGGGCGATGTGCGAACGCTTAGTAGATAGAAAGAAGATTTTAAAGATTTTGATGAAGATTTTAAAGATTTACTGCAAAAAGATGCAACACGATGCAAGTTGGTGGATTAAGATTCACAAGCTGAAACAAGATTTTCCAAAGATTGATTCGCTAGCGTGGGATTTTTCCATCATCTTGAGTCTGGATTTAGATGTGTCGCACCCCCAGACAAACACGGATGTTTGTTGCCATCCGGCTTCACTCACATTTGAGTAACATTAACTCAAAAACGTTAAAACCAAACGTACCGTAAATTGATTTTCTTTACCACAACTCAATTTGAGTAATCCCCGTTTTTTTTTTTTTTATTATTTTCATTATTCATAAAATATTTTTTTTCCGGCTTATAGCCCAGTATGCAGCTTAAGTAAATACCAGAAGTAATTCTTGCCATTTTTACCAAACGGAATATTATTCCACGAGAAAAAGAGACAGCCCCATTTAGTTTACATGAGCAGACGTTACTGACGTTATGAAATCGTCTTCAGTTTTCCCTACTTTTCAACTGTATACAAGGCACAGAGAACAGACTTCCGAGTCAAATTCAAAAAGTGTGTAAGAAATTTAACTGCCATTTCATAATCATTGTAACTGGCAATACTGTGGTGGCGCTGCCATCGCCACCTATTCACATCACCGACCGTCGCGCATCTTAGTAGCCCAAATGTCAAAAAATGTCATTACCAAAACATTGTTTATCGGAAACGACCTGGGCCGTAAGTGTGAATTTTATTGGTGTGCAAATAGGCAAGGTATTACCCGGGGAAAATCTTTTTACAGTTTTCCCAAGGATGCAGATTTGTAAGTACCACATTCAATTTTGTGAATTCACTCCTAACGCTCCTGAAAAATCATTTTAGATGCAGCCGCTGGGTATCTTGCTGCGAGTCACCCGAACTGCAGAAAATTTTGTCCTTGCAGGGAGTTCAAGCTTTCACGGTAAAAAAATGCTCCGACCTCTTCTCTCCTGAAGATTTTCGAGTTCCTGGTAGGACGGATGTGGGGTAAGTATTGACAATTATGCCGGGATTCATAAAAATTAAATTATTGTCTAAATAGGCTTTTGTCCGGTTGCATTCCCCGCGGTAGTGGTCATTGGAGCAACGATCGAAACAACAACCCTCTGAAAGCGTATTTAGATGCTAAGTGCAATACTGTACTGCAATACGATCTGCCAGAAATAGAGTTCATTGAAAATGATTCTGATTTCTTTGAATGGCTGGATATAACTTCGAACCCACATGCGAGACATGAGCGCCAAGCAGACAAATCCGTCGTTTTAACTGAGCCTGCAAAATGTGTTGGGGAAGAAGATCATGGGTATGTATACGACAAGTGGGTGAAAATGTTTCTGTTTTCAAGAAAATATTAATTTCAGGCAATCGATTACAACTTGTGCTATGCACACGGAAAATGTAACCACAGTTCACCCCTCCGTGAATTCCACTGGGAATGTTTCATACAGTTTTGATGCAAATGCATGACCAGTTTTGTTCAACTGATGCCAGCGCGAAATACACTCCCACCAACACAAACCAACCAAAAATCAACGAATTCCAGTCAAGATACAACAGCTTAGCTTTTTAAAGATACGTTTCCGCCCTGGTTTCCACATCTACAGTGGCTGCTATCTTCTCCGTGTCGCGACTGGTTATTAATTTTCGAACACGAATTAGATCTTAAATTAACTTCCGAAGCGCAAATTGACAAAGACGTTATCCGACCCATTTTATATTATTGAAAAAAATAATATGTAGCTATCTCAAAATTGAGTTTGGCGCAGTTTTCTTGTGTTTTGAATAACAATAAATCAAATTCATAAAATACCACTACTCAGCGTTTGACGTTTTAGATATATTAATAAAATTGAGTAAAAGTTACTCAACATTGACTAAGCTCGAATGAGCGTGTATGTGAGAATAATTTGACAGCTGGCAATATGATTTACCTTGTTCTCAAGGTACTTTGGTATTTGTTTGCAGAACGAAGGAACGGCATGAGCATAACAAGATCTGTCAACCCGTTTACTGGGGAGTGCTCATTCGAAAGGGACCGATTTTAATTTTTGAAGAGGACACTGAAATGAAAAAATATTGGTACCAACTGTTCCTTATTAGCATTCTTCTTTGGTACAACTGTTGGTAACATTGAGATATCCAAGTAAAGCTAAAGTGGGGTTAGACACCGTAGTATCCAAAACTGAAATTGATAATAACATTCTAGCTATGTTTCAAACTGTATGAATTGGTCAGTATCGTCACTACCGTCGATTTCCTTATCTTTTTATTACCAATAACTGTGCTTCGACAGTGAAAGAGTGCCATCTACACGCTCAAAACTGCCCCTCTTGCATTTGTATCACTGGCCTTTTTTTTCTCCCAGAAAAGTTACTCAATTTTCGTAAAAAGTGGAACAACTCATAAATTGAGTTGTTCCACTTTTTACGAAAATTGAGTAACTTTTCCATGAGAAAAAAAAAGTTCTGTTCTAAGGTTTTTATTCATTAGGGTGAATCTACAATTGAGAGACTCTCTCCGGGCTCGCTCTCTTTCATTCATAAACCAATCACCTATACGTTTTTCATTCTACTATTTGTAGAGTATGCTAGCCAGCACTGTTGTGTTTCGATCTGTACTAAAGAATCACTCGAAAGTTTTATAATGGCGCTGTAATGAATGAAAGAGAGCGAGCCCGGAGAGAATCTCTCAATTGTAGATTCGCCCTAATGAAAAAAAAACCCCTAGAGTTATACAAAATGAGAGAGAGGCAGTGAAAACACACTTGAATGACATTTCTCGCTTCATTGAAAATTATGTGCGGACCATATCAGTCTCATTGGAAACGAACCTGTGTATTAAGTGACGGGTGTTAAAAATTATGTGTGGCAAATGAAAATCATACTGGCTCACATGATTTCAATTCGATGCAAAAATTTACCTATTTTAATAATAAAAATTATTGATTTATTTTCAGTGTATGAAAGAAACGAATTCATCGCTCAAAACGCAAAGTTTGACAATACTCTACAAGTTGTCAAAAACAAAGGTGTTCGCGGCTGTCACTGTCAAATCGGGAACAAAATTCTAAACATTCCACTGTGTGTGTGCGGCGATTGCACACCATACCGTAGTAAGCTCAAAGCTAGTTGAACTTGTTTTACCGTCTTGCGTCATAAGTCTATCAAATGTTTAGCTGACATCGAACTAATTTGAGTCTACCTTAGCCCAACATTTACATAATCACGCATTGAGAGCTTTTCAAGGCATTAAAACAGTGAAGAAGAGTACCTCATCTGTGTTTGTATGCATGCCGAAATTCCTCTCCCTCGATGCTCTCAAATCTCAGTCGATCTCTTTCGCACCCACGGGCAGCAAATGCGCCGCGAGAATCCAAACGAGCTGGTCGAAATCGAGTCTCGGAGTCGGCCGTTCAGTTTCCATCCCGTGTTGCGGTAGTGTGCCTTCGACGACGTGCGCTGCTGTTGCTGCTGTGTGGTAACACGCACATTCATACAGAACAGTGCGATTTTTCCTCATTCGTTTTTCAAAAATGGCCGAGTAGGTAGTGTCGAGCGAGTGCTCATCATCGCAGTTCAATATCCAAGCAAGAAGAGTGCACTTTAGCCAGTTTCCCGTTTCCCTAGCTAGTGTGGTGGAAGTTATTCGGTGATTTTTTGGACTTTTCCAAAGATCTGAGGTAGTATTTTTTTCCGACGGAAGTTGCCTGTACGTGTGCCTGTTGGCCGTGTGTGCCGAAGAGAAGAAAAAAGATCCGTTCGAAGAAGTTTAGTGAGCTGAAGAGCCAAGGGGTGAAGGAAAAAAAATATTCAGCGAGGAAAAAAGGAAGTCGAAAAATTGTGTGACCCCGCAATCGTCGCTATAGTAGTTTTATCGCGAAACAGAGTTATTGAGGGAAAGATTTTTCCACTTGATCGCAACCTACTTGGTAGGCTATATAACACAGAAGTAGCCTGTCTCCGAAGCTGTAGAGCCATCATAGAAGTAGTTATATAGCAACCCACCGTCGTAGTTAAGGAGGGCCCCGTTAACGCGGAGAAGAAGAAGTCGAACGAAGAAAGGTATAGCGAGGAAAAAAAGTGAAAAGTATTCATCTTAGAAGAGAATCTGCTACGACAACGGGACGGTACGGTACGGTCGTGATCAGCAGACTTGCCTCGCCGCGTGTGAGAGTGTTTGTCCACGGCGGCGCTCGCTCGTGTGAAAGAAAAGAAAGAAGAAGCGCAGCGATCCTAAGAAGTGCTCCGGAAGTAACCTCCCCTGAACCGATACGAACGGTAGTCAGCGGAGCCAGCCAAGACCGGAAGTGAAGCGCCAGGACTGAATTCTCAACAACACCGATCATTGCGCAGTGGGGAATTCACTAGGGACCAGCAGCTCTTAATAGTGTAAGTACTCATATACCTGGTTGGGATGGAGCTTCTTTATGAATTAAGAAAATCCAGAATGAATCATAGAGGCACAGCCGATGACGACGGGTCGATCTGTCTGTGGTTGGTGTGATGGAACAAGAGAAAAGTTGCGAAGGTACGAGGCGGAAGAAAGGGGGATGGGCGGTTGCGGGTAGAAATTTCGATGGTGTTCCGATTTGGGGCACTGCGAAGAAGAGTGCGGTACTCTTTCCATCTCGAGGAAAATAACAGCAAAGGCAGCAACATAAAACTTGGTCGGTGTGTGGTTGGTGAGATTCGAATCTCGTCGACGGCCGTCATCGTCTCTCTGGTTGTCAGAGTAGCTTATAGTAGGCCGTAGGATAGAGTAATAGCATCGGTCGTATACTAATTTCGCGAGAATTACGTCACATTTGTCACGGTTGAATACACATTCCATTCGGCAGGAATTACGCCCCTGTTTGGAATGTTGGTCTGCGAATATGTGGTTTCGGTCGGATCGGGTGAAAGGAGAAAAGGTTCCGATGTTCCGTTGTTCGGGTTGAGCTGATTAGTAGAGCTGTGGAGAGGATAAGGTCTAATTAGGAATAAGATCATGAGTTTTTCATCCAATCAATCTTTCTATAAAGTTGAGAATCATACGGAGTTGTAAATATTTGTCAATTCACATTTGAGTATTGCTCTAAACAGTTGTGTTTGCTTGACGAGATATGAAGTGTCAACCAACAAGTTGACGTCACAAATAAATAAACAAATTACAATTTAGTTAAGAGATTTACTAGGAGTAACTTTGAAGCTATCGGTTTGTTTTAAATATAAGCAAAAGTTTTTAGAAGACATGGGCGTTAAGAGGAATTACGTTTCAAAACTCTTCAAAGTCACAGCTCCAAAAGAGAATCCTACCAAATCCTGACAATGAGAAGTCTTTAATCATGATTTTCAAACAATAGTGGTTCTAAATTAACTCAATGATTGCTAGATTTCTACGAATAGTCTACAAACTTATTGTATCAACCCACACCTAATTTCATCAGTTTCTCATAAAATCTTTGAGAAGGGGATAATAATTCATACGAGTACACGGTCACAATTTTTTTTCTTCTCATTTCTGAGTCGTTTTTGACTCATTTTCATCAAACGTGGCGTCACTCAAATTTGAGTGAATCACACAGAATCAAATTTGCCGCACACTTGAGGTGTGATTATTGCTTCACTTGAGTCCCTTAACGAATTTCAGTTCAGTCAGAAATCAGTAAGAAAAATCACATACTATCGCTTCGGAAAAAGGATGATTATCATTTCTCGACAACTTATTCAAACAGACGTATTTGACCACTTTTTGGTCCTTCTCATGTTTGACGTTCTGCCATACGAAAGTTGGTATGTCCGGATTACTTCCGGAATTAAAGATCTTGACCTGTTACTAGACTAGGGGTTAATTCAGTGCAAGTCAAATTACGAACCCATCATGAGGTGTCAGTCGGTCTGTTTATATAGGCATACAATCGTTGCTGTGAGTGAAATAAGTGTATTATTGAGTTGGCTTGGTTCTATTCATGGGACCACAGATGTCCGTATGTACCAGGTCCTGGATCTTCGTCGACTGCCGTTCCGTTTTCCGCGGGAAAGGCTTCCGTGCAATCTTCCCTTGAGCACAACACTCGCTGGTCCGGAAAACGTCACATTTCCTGATAGATACATTCTTCGCTAAGCCTTCACGGGCAACCCGCTGGATTGCGTCTGGGCCCCGGTGCCCTGGCTTGCGATGCCAAGAATGAAAGCAGTCTTTTGTGTGGTGCACAACCTTCATACTTCGCTCGGTGCTAGTCTTCAGTTGGTATAGGCCACCTTTCTTCTTTGCAACTGCTGCTACAACGCCTCTACATTGATTCACGCAAGCCTCGAGTTTTCTCAAACTTGACTTCGGCTCCCTTGTTGACGAGGCTCCCAACGGAAATCAAATTAGATTCCAAATCCGGGACATAATACACGTCGCTGAGGATGATCTCTTTCTGATCTCCGTTCTCATTGTAACAGAACAAATGACCGGAACCGACACCCTTGACATCTGTCTCGTTGCCGTCAGCTAGAGTGATGGTCACATCCGTGCTTTGCTTCAGTTCATCGAAGAATGTTCGGTCGCAACAAATGTGCGAGGTGGCACCGGAGTCGACTATCCAAGTCTCCAAAGGCTTCCGTTTCTGGGAAACCATGAACGCAAACGGTGAGGTCTTCGCTACTTTCCCCTTGGCCATGTGGTTCTGTGCTCCAGCTCGTCCACCGAATGTGGCAGAACCTTCGTTTGTCATCGGGTTACTCACGCTTCATGTGGCCTGGTTTCCGAATTCGGTGGCAAGTAATCTTCTCGGAGCCGACGCGAAGGAAGGACTTGCTTTGATGAGACATCTCCATTCTCTTCTGTGCTTCATCCAGTAACTTACGTTTTACCAACTCCATGGTCAGGTCGTTGTCCGCACGGGTCTCGAACGCCGTTGTGAAGTGATCTCAGGACTCTGGCACGCTATTCAGAACGATGATCAATTCCAGGTTCGCATCCAGTTGCTGACCCGCGTTCGCCAGACTTGAGAAGAGTTCTTCCATCCGAAACAAGTGGACCTCCATGTCACCGCTTTCGTCGTACTCCGCCTTGCAGAGTCTCCTCAGGAATTACACCTTAGCCGTCATCGTCGTCTTTTGATGGTGGTTCTTGATCGCATCCCACGTAGCTTTGGCCGTCTTGCTCTCACGGTCATGGTCGTCCACAAGAAGAGCGATCGTAGCCCGGGTCTTGGCGTCACCTTCCTTCCAGGTTTCGGTCAGTGGGTTGGGGGCGGATTCTGACACGTACTTCCAGAGGTTCTCCCGACTAACAGCTTCTCGACTTTTAACCGCCAGGTCTCGAGTCCGCCGCTTCGGAGCTTCACGATACTGAACTGTCCGCTTTCCATTTTAGTCTTGATTCTTCAAACGCTTCTAGAATACTTTTTTGGGCCCATAACCTATGGGAATTGGGAATTGAATTCAGACCGTAGCCGTGTTCAAACTTCCTTCTTGTATAGTGGTCAAAAGCAGAATCAACAGTTTATAGTAGTAAAATTCTTGTTTATTTTGCATTCTTTGCCTTCTATAATAATTTACAATTTTTAAGTGTTTCAGCCCAATGGGCTCTTCAGCTTTGTTTAGTGTGTTTTATGTGCTTTATGTGTTTTGTATGTTTAGTGGTGTTTTTTAAATTAATTTTTAGATCAGCCCTTGGGGCATTGCTAATTAAATTTGATAACCTACTTAACCTACTACTACAACTACAATTTGAAAAGCCTAAGGGTGGGGAACAAGATTCCGGATGATCTGGTGATCCGATGTCAGGCAGCGTGCCCTGTACCGATTAATAGACTCACTAAAGCGATCATCGAGCATTTTTAACGCGGCCAGATGCTGGATCTCAGATGTTCTTGTCCTCGAAGGGGTGTTCACGATCATCCTGAGGAACTTATTTTGAACACGCTGAAGTTTCAGGTGAGTGTTTTTGCGCAACTTTCCCAGATTGGCATGCCGTACTCGATGACTGGAAGTATGATTTGCTTGTAGACAGCAAGCTTGTTTTTCATGGATAATGTAGACCTTCTGTTGATCAATGGGTACAGTAGCTTCAACAGAACGTTACACTTTATGACAGTTTTGTCAACCTGCTCCCTGAAGATAAGTTTGCTGTCTATGGTAACGCCAAGATAGACAGCTGATTTGGCCCATTCCACCGTTGTGTTGATACAATCCTCAGGCGGAACAAGTCTGGGAGAATTGGAGTGTGGAAATAGGATGACCTGTGTCTTTGCCGCGTTGATACAGATCTTCCATTCGGTGAAGTATTCTGACAGAACATTCAGGCTTCTCTGCAGTTTCGCTATAAGCGCTCTTGTTACCCTACCATTGTGGACGACTGCGGTATCATCGACGAACAACGACAGAGATCCATTTTCAAGTAGCGGGGGTATGTCCGAGGTGAATAGGTTGAACAGAAGTGGAATAAGTATACTTCCCTGCGGAACATCGGCGGAGATCTCCTGTGCATCGGAAACTGCACCTTGCAGCGAACCTCGGAATGTCCTGTTCGACAAATAATTTTTAATTATCTTCACCAGGAAAATGGGAAGTTTGTGTCGTTTTAGCTTGTACACCAGGCCATCATGCCACACGTTATAAAATGCCTTCTCGATGTCGAGAAGTGCCATAGCAGAAGATTTTGATACAGACTCTTGGAACATGAAGGATCCTTCCCAGGTTTCTGGATGGAGATGACTTAAGCTGACTTCAAACACGAGGGGAAGTAGCTAAGTCGCAGGCATTGGTTGAAAATCAATGCCTGATGGTTTTAGAACTGGGGTCTCAATTGCTTGAGCTCCAAGTTCATAATGTTATCGAATCCTGGGGGCCTTCATGTTCTTTGAGCCTTTGATATAAGTCAACAATTCGTCAGCTGTGATCTCTAATTCCTCTGTGAAGTCGTTGGAGCTTATATGGATGTTAGTAATAAGCGCGCTAACGGCAGCTTCGTGTGGACTGACGATGTTTTGTCCGCGATTGTGGGAGCTGACGAAATGATGACTTATCTCAGCAGCCTTTTCTGCAGGAGTTATCAAGCGATCCTTAGAGCCATTGTTGTCTAGTGGGATCAACGGTGGAACGGGTCTTGGTTTAGTTTTTAAATTTTTTGTCAACTTCCAGAACAGCTTTATTTATAGACGTGTCAAATTAATCATTGCCTACTAGGCATCAGATAGATTTGTAGTTGCCGCATTGCTGCGCTCCACCTCGACCTGAACGTTCGCCTTGGAGTTTAATAGAGTCGCCGCCTAACTTCCATCAGTTTCATCATCCAATACTGTTTGAATCATACGCCGAACTGGAAGTTGAATCATGCACCGTCTTTGCGCCAGGATGGGTGAGGCCGGTTGGACTGGTTCGTCTTCTGAAACCGGAGCTTCGTCCACGGCTGGTTCATCCATGGACCCGGCGTTGTTTCCGGCTTCTTCCTCCGAGAAATCTTCCGTCAGGTAAGAATTGCCCAGATTGATCATCAGTGGTTCTTCAAACTGCTGCGGTGCTGGCGCTAGATCGTCATCGTGAATACCAGTTTGTGGAGCCTCCACTAGAGCTGGTAATCCGAATCCAGCGAATAAAATGGATAGTGGGGTAGGTTGACCGGCTGAACGTCTTTATAGCAACGAGTCTTGAGCTGGTTGACAGGAGACCATCGTATCAAGCGATGTTGATCCTTAACGAACACATTGTAGTTGACTGATCCGATTTTTTCGATGACGGTTATTGGTTCCCACTGTCAGGAGTTCGCTCGGTGGACCTTGGCGTACACGGAATCTCCGTGCTGGAAACCTCTCTTGACTGCGCCGTGCCTCCGATTGAAAGCGTCGTTGTGTACCGTCTTGTCTCTGGATGTGGTAACATCTTCGCTTCTGCTTGGCCTGAGCAATGATGATACGGTACGTAGTGGTCTGCCGAACATCATCTCCGGAGGCTGCTCTTCATGGTGTCCACGAATCTTTTGGTTAAGCCATTTGATTGTGGATGGAACGGAGCGATGAGGATGTGTTGGATATCTTGACTGGTGCTGAAACTCTGGAATTCCTGGCTTGAGAACTGAGTGCCGTTTTCGAAGGTTTGATTCAGCAGCTTGATCGTGGCGTTTGTTGTCGTCGATTGGGTTGCGTGTCGGGCCACTTTTAGTAGGGGTCCGCTATTACCAGGAAGTAGACTCCATCTGCTGGACCTGCGTAGCCGACGTGGATCTTCGCCCAAGCAGTTGAACACAGTTTGCAGCGCTTAACGAAATCCTCAATCTCGCTATCGATGCCGGGCCAGTACGCAAAGCTCGTACCTTCTTTCGGACCATTCCTGGATGGCCTCGATGGAACTGTTGCAGAATCCTTCGTCGTAACTCGTCGGGAACGCCGAACATGACGCATCTGTCGACCATGCTGAAGGATTCACGTCTTAGAAAGTGGGATTGAACTGCAGCTGAGAGATTCTTGGAGAAGCTGGATCAACGTTCTCGGATGTGTTTAGCAATGGTTTGATGTGTGGCGTCCATCGATATAGCATTCCGCAGTGCTGCGAAAGAAACAGGAACTGTGATGACGTTTTGTTTCTCGAGTTGGTTGGTTCGGTCGATCAGCCGGGACAAAAGGTCTGCACATCCGAACTCGTTCGTAGACACGTGTTGAATCTCGAAGTAGTAGTTCAGCATCGTGAGAGCCCACCGTTGGAGTCGATTCGCAGTGTGTAGTGTAATGCCCTTCTTGGAACCGAAGATGGAAAGGAGTGGCTTGTGGTCGGTCAGCAGTGTGAAGTGGCGTCCCATCTAATATTTGTGAAACCGCATAGACCAACGCGAGAGCCTCCTTCTCAGGTTGTCCATAGTTGCGTCCTCTCGAAGTGCGTTACACGGCCTTCATCCTGCCATAAGGGAACTGGTAAAAGATGACTGCCCCGATGCCAGCGCGTGATGCGTCAGCAGCAGATTTGATTGAAGTGTTATCTTGAACCGGTCGAAAGCTTTCTGGCATTCCGGAGTCCATCGCTATTTAACGTACTTGTGTTGTGCACGAACTTACCGTAGAAGCTGACCCTACCTAGGTACGAACGAAGTTCAGAGACGTTGGTTGGCGGTGGGAATGCAGCGATGGCTTTCATTTTTTCGGGGTCTGGACAGATGCCTTTTTTGTCCACGATGTGTCCCAAGTAACCGAATTGTGTTTGGAAGTAGTGGCACTTCTCGGTTTTGACGTGGAAGCCGTACTCCTTGAGTCGCTGGAAAAGTAAGTTGAGTGAGGCTGCGTGTGACTTGATATCCTTCCTGAACATTATGACGTCCTCGAAGAAAGAGCGGACGGCTGGTATGCCAGTTATCAATCCATCCACATGCGTTGTTCCCGATGCCAGGCGATTGAACCAAAACAACCCGCGATGTGTGTTGATATTGAGCAGCTTCTTGGAGTCGTCATCCACCTCGAGCTGTAGGATCGCATCGTAGAGATCTATGAAGATCGCTGAAGATGGTGCTGCCGTTGAGTTGGGCGAAGATTCCCTCCGGCGTCGGAAGCGGATAGTGGTTGGGTTCCAACGCCTCGTTGAGCCCCGTCGAATAGTCTGCGATAGATGCGAACTTGGCCGTTCGGTTTGCGCACAGACGGCGAGAAATTCGCGGAAAAAGCCAGTGGTTAAGTTTTGTCAGATAGGCCCTAATGAAAAAATTTTTGTAATAACCAGTGTCTAATAAAGGTTAGGATGACTATTGCAGTCAACCCGGGAACATCTTGACACTTCTAGTACATTATCACTGAAACTCAAAAAATTGGTCCGGTGGTACTGTCAAACGTGTCAAACCGAAAAAAAATCTAGCGTATCTTCTAAAAAGGTCGGAATGCAGATATTGTGTGCGATAAAAATGTTAATGCAAATTTTGTTATATTTTACGCTTGCAGTGAACATGGCAAAGTGGAAACATAAAAATGTGTGTTGTACATAAATTACATCACGCACTGAAGGGAGGGAGAGGTATTAAATGTGACAATCGGTACAAAATTTGGAATTGCTTCATATAAAACGTGTTTCAAAGGGGAAGAGGGGAATCCGCGTGAAATATTTATTTCAATATTTAAATTACTTATAACTGAAATTATATCATGAATATAAAAATAGACTCTTTTGATATGCTACGCTTGCTTGTTGTTTTGCAACCACTCATGACGCAACAAAAACATACTTCTCCGAATAGAAACATCGGTGCATCTACTAGGGACGACCCCAATGTTTACGTTGCGGGGCGACATCTACGATATGCAAGTGATTACACGAAACTAACTTAATCTGTCATGTTGTGGGGGGATTGATTGCAGTATAGTGATTTTGAACCGACTATGATCATGGTCAAAACTAACAATGAAAATAGTTGATGCAACATTTGCCATAATGTCAGAATAGTCCTTATTACGATGATCATAGTCAAAAATGCCATGAACGTGGTGAATTCGACCATTTTCATGATTATTGTAACCATTATAAAGGGTGTCCACGATGAAATTGCCACACACAAAATTGATTCGCAAAATTCAAGTTTTCATCCGATTGCCATCAAATTTTCAGGGATTGAGAAATAACTATTAAACTTCATTTTACCATTTTACTCGTATTTTATTTACAGTCCATACGCAAATGCCCGCACCTTGGCCTTAACCCCGGCCATAAGATTCTGCACAACCTGTGAATCAACCGTTTTTTGCATGTAAACCGATACTTTCTTCAGTTCCTCGACTGTCTTCACTACCTTAGGTCGTTTAAGAAGGTGCTGTTTCATAATCGCCCAGTACTTCTCGATGGGGCGGAGCTCCGGAGTGTTGGGAGGGTTGAACATTTTCGGCACGAAATTGACCTTATTGTCCGCATACCACTTCAGCACGTCCTTGGAGTAGTGGCATGAGGCCAAATCCGGCCAGAAGATTGTTGGGACGTTGTGGGCCTTCAGGAGAGGAAGCAGCCGCTTCTGGAGGCACTCTTTTATGTACACCTGTCCGTTCATCGTGTCCTGGGTCACGAAAGGTGCACTCCGCTTCCCGCACGTGCAGATGGCTTGCCAAACCAGGAATTTCTTCGCGAATTTGGACATCTTCTGAGTGCGGACATGCTCCGGAACGCTGAACTTATCCTTGGCCGTGAAAAACAGGTTGCCGGGGATCTGTTTGAAGTCGGCCTTCACATATGTTTCGTCGTCCATGATGCAGCATTCAACTTTCGTCAGCATGTTGAGGTACAACTTCCTGGCACGGGTTTTGGCGGACTTGTTCTGCTTCTCGTCGCGATTAGGGGCCTTTTGTACCTTGAACGTTCGAAGCCCAGCCTTAGTTTTGGCCTTCTGGACAAAACTTCGGCTTAGGTGCAAGCTTCTTAGCCACATCCCGAACGGAGGCGTTCGGTTTTCGGTTGAAGGCCCCAACTACGCGGTTGTGATTTTTGGTGTTGTACGGAATACTTTTTCCTTCACTTCTGGGCTTCCGATCGGTGGTCAACCATTCCTCGAACCGCTTAATCACTCGCGACACCGTGGAATTCGCGATTCCCAACGTTTTAGCGATGGAACGATGCGAGAGATCCTTGTTCTCGTGATGAATGCGCAAGATTTTATCACGCACGAGTTGTTCTTTCGACTCCATTTCCGCGAGTTTTGATCACAGGACTTTAAAACTTGCAGGATGTAAATAATGCACTATGAACTAAATCCACCCAAATTTTCATTAAATTCTACCCAACGGTTAAAAAGTTAGAGCAATTTCATAGTGTGGCAATTTCATCGTGGACACCCTTTATGCGATAGTCATCCTGACCATGATTTAATTGTCGGTATAACGATAGAATTTTTTTCAGAGTATATTTTGCACATATCCGGAGCAATTTGCGATTAGGGCGTACATTCAAAATATAAACAAAATGTTTTTTTCAAATGCAATGCATAATTATTACAACTAAATCATGAGTTTTGAACTTTTTGTCCTGTTTGTGCTTTAATTTTATTCATTAAATATGGTTTTGCAAAGGGCGTAGAGATATTTCATCATCAAAACAATTCTAGGGTTTTTTTTTTCATTAGGGCGAATCTACAATTGAAAGATTCTCTCCGGGCTCGCTCTCTTTCATTCATAAACCAATCACCTTTACGTTTTTCATTCTACTATTTGTAGAGTATGCTAGCCGGCACTGTTGTTTCGATTTGTACTAAAGAATCCCTCAAAAGTTTTATAATGGCGCTATAATGAATGAAAGAGAGCGAGCCAGGAGAAAATCTCTCAATTGTAGATTCGCCCTAATGAAAAAAAAACCCTAGAATTTACTCTGCGATTTACGCCATATTGATTGTTGACAAAGTGAAAGGCGTAATTTAAATCAAAACATAAACTTGGCGAAAAGTAAAAGGCGATACTGACAAAATAATCAAAACAACGGCGAAAAGTGGAAGGCGAAACCTATGAAAATGTCAACAATAGGCGAATAGTATAGGGCGATACTTTTATTTCCAGTACTTGTGGGGCCAACATTGAAAATGGCGTAATCAAACATACTTGCATTGACAGGCGAATATTAAAAATGTGCAAATTTCAATAAAATACGAACGAGTTTTCATCAGTATTGTATATGAATCAGAAGCTAGCTTTGTTCTTTGTCTGTATGCTAGATTGTATTTGAATTCAAACGTTAATTTGTAAATTACGATTTGAAATTCTACTTGGAATGTTACAATCATCATTTCCCGTTTGTTTACATTCTGCATGTTCGCCCTAATCGCAAATTGCTCGCAAATATCAAGATTATAGTTTATACGTCAAAAAGTGATAAGTTTTTATACACGAATGAAGAGTACTTTTTACTCCTGTTCAAGTATGTCAACGGCGATAAAAAATGCGTAAAAAGTACAGTATGTCCCATAAAAAAATGCGAAAGTTTTCAATACTTATTTTTGGGTAGCTTTAAACTTTTACTGATGATATACTCCGCGCATATGGAGAATACAACAATAACATCAATCAAAGTGTATAATTTTTACTGTTTTAATGCGTGTGTGTAATCATCTGACTGTATACTCTGAGACGAGGTAAACAAAACAGTAGCTCGCGAGTAACAAAGTTGAGAAAAATGTACGCAAAGGAGGTTGTGACTAGTTTGCTGCTTGCCCAAAAGCCCGTAAAACAAATGGCAACGATTGTGGGATGCCACCTGGCTACCGTTTACAAAAGCTACCATGCAACGGTTGGTCAAATGGCTTGAAATGTTCGTCCAGGGCAAGAGTAAAGCGCCACCTTGTAACGGACCGAATCAAACAACTACGACTGGAGCGCTCGAAAAGTTTGGTGTCAGCATTAAAAAAGAAGCATACCATCATCGTATTCTCCGATGAGGAAATGTTCACCATCGATCCCGTATCTAACACACATACAGACAGGTTTTTTTTCGCCGCAGAAGATTTAGGTTGTTCCAGAAATTGAAATTCAAGTTTACAACCAAACATCCGGCCGGAGTCATGGTTTTCGGGGCAGTTGCGTCCAATGGCTTGAAAATGCCTCCAGTATTTATCAAAGCTGGATTAAAAGTTAATACCGAGGTTTACATGAACATTTCGAAGGACCAGGTTCTGCCATGGATGAAAGCCAACATTGGAGCACACCAACACGTCATTTTCCAACAGGACGGAGCACCGTGTCATACCTCAGAAAGGACTCAAGCGTGGCTGAAGGAAAACATGGAATTTTGGCCATAGGACATTTGGCCTCCTAGCAGCCCGGGCTTGAATCCTTTGGATTACTCAATATTGGCATATGTCAGGCTAAGGCCTGTGAACGTTCTTAAACTTAGTTGAAACTGAGGTATGGATTTTCGCATTTTTTTATGGGACATACTGTAGAGTCAAAATATTGCAAAAAACAAGGCTGCGTGCCGTTGCACTTTGCGTTGCGTAGGGAAGCTGTCATGTGACTGATTTTATCACTCTTATTTAGATTACTTATTGAAAGCTATTTGGAAATCGACAAAGATTTTTCATTAAGGCCTAACTGACAAACGTAAACAATGGCTTTTTCCGTAGATTTCTCTCTGGTTAACTCATTGTATGACTATATTTTGCACATTTTCAAGATTATAGTTGACACGTTAAAATATGACTAGTTTTTATACACGAATGAAGAGTACTTTTTACTATATATCCCTGTGGAAACGTATAAGTGATGTTCCTATCGATCCACCCAACCCGTTTTTGGCCCTTCTTACAATGGCATGATTAGGATAATCAGTGGTTATTGAAGCATGATCAAGTCTAATAGAGAGGAGAGCCCATTGCTGTCGGACTTAGTTTCCGGGTGGTAGTATCATCATACTTCACGAATGAAGAGCACTTTTTGCTCCTTTTCAAGTATGTCAACGGCGACAAATAATGCGAATAAAGTAGGCACTGCTGAGAAAAGAAAATTAAGTCTGCCCGTGACTTGATGCTGACGCCATTTCCAAATTAGTATTTAGGGTATGTGTCTCTTGACTCAGCCTAATATGCAACGATCGATTACATTTTTTATTGTAACTCATAAAGTATTTGAGCTGGAAGCGATATTTAATTCGTAATACACTAACTTAGGTAATTTCAATAAGTTATTTGGTAGTATGTATCACGAAAAGTTATACAACTCATTATATAAAGTCAGAAAATTTCGAGGGATATGGATGTAATGTCGGTTTATAAGCACCAAATTGGGCCTATTCATGGATGCAACTTCGCCTCATAAGATAGATTTATGATTAAATGCAGTCTTCATATGAATTTTTTTTTCTGATTTTATGATTTAAGGCATTGCCAGCTATATTTGCAGAATTCAACAAAAAATATCACAAAACAAACTTAAATAAAACTGCTTGGAAACACTTAAATGATTTTCACATATGAATTATCGACCATTCGATAATTAAATCTCTTGAATCTCAGTTAAAAGTACACATCTCTTATGTTTTCAAGTAAAAGGGGAAAAAGTATCATTTTTTTACTTTTTAAAAGGAGTAAAAAGTATGCATTTTTTACTTTTCAAAAGGAGTAAAAAGTATGCATTTATTACTTTTTTTGCTAGGAGTAAAACGCATGCACATACTGATGTATATTCAGTTTACGCAAATGAGAGTAAAAGTTATTTACTCCTTGTTGGCATAGTCCCAATTTCCCTCGTAAGAGCATACTTTATAGTCATAACAGCGTAAATTGAGATTGCCGTGTAGATAAACATGAAAACTTCCATTGCCGGCCACGCCCATCCTCTCCGTTACAAAGAAAAGGGAAAGATGATGATGATATGACATCTACTTAACGAGAGGCCCTCATAGATGACAAGAAGTTGGGTGGATGGGAATGGTCTAGGATGCACCATAAGCTAGTGATATGTCCTGGTTAAAATGATTGGTGAATACAAATGTAATATCTTTTTACTGGATAATTTGATATAGTATTGTTTTTATTGATGCAAGTACATATAAATATATAGAACCGAACTCACCCAATCAATATTAAATTTCAAGATGGCATTGTGTAGCTGTGTCCGCAATACGTATTTTGAATATGCATTTTTATCCGTTTGTGTGTCATGTCGAACAATAATTATCTTTTCACTGAGTAGATTTCCTGCATGCAGCAACCAATGGTGGTTGTCACGATGTTACCGGATCATCTGAAACCCAAACCTCACAAATCATCAAGAGTCCCAATACCAATCACCCGGAAGAATCGCAATAACATTCTGCTAGCAAGTAAGGCCCCAGCCCCAGACACGCTTAATATCGATCCTCCCTTATTTTCAAGGCAATCAACTACGGACAACTTCCCCGCAATTGTGTTCGACCGAAATTGCAGTGATGACACACCTGGAATTCCGGTTTCGGTTCTGCAAGTAATTACACATGCCGACGGACGAATCGCTTTTTTCGTCACTCTGATAAGCACCAAACATAAACACAACCTGTGCCCAGTGCCATCAGCCATCCTCGTCGTCGTCGTCGTCGTCGTCGGTGAGGAGAATCCCAAAATTGAACCCAATCACGTTCGCCCGATTGGTGTGCGAGTGTTTGTGGCTGGTTGCGTCCGAGTCGGTCTGAAGGATACATCATCATGCCCACCCAGTCGTCGCACAACAGCTGCTCGCTCGTTTGCTGCTTGCTTTTGCCTGTATACCTAACTCCGTCGACCGATGTCAGCGGGCGATGAAACACCAAAACACTTCGTCATCGCAGCGAAGAAAGAAGAAGCAAAACAACGAACAACGAACATAGGAAAAAAAAGGGTATCGAACATTAAACCCTCGTCGTCGCATTTTGGTCCGTCTACCTAAAAGTAATGCTCTTGCATTAGGCGCTGCAATTGTGTGAGTGTTTAGAGGCAAACGATCGATTCTGTATCTCAGGTTGTTGATCCTGACGCGGCGGTGAGATCGTTCTCCGGTTCTCACTTTACGTCTTTATTGTCAGCAGCAGCAGATGAATGAGAACGACCACACCATTCCGATTGTACGCAAAAACAGCAGCGCAGACCCACACAGAGGAACCAGTGCACGACGAGATTCGCGAAAAAGGTCTTCTAGTCTGTTGAGTGGTGCGCCTTCTTTTAGATTGCTTTCATCCTCCACCTCCCATCAGATCGTCTGCTTCTGCTGCCCATCCCCTCTAACATCCACAGTATCGGTCGACGACCATCTGATTCGGGCGACCCAAAAATGAATCACATGGCGTTTTTCGGCCGTCTTTTGGTGTTCTGTCTCGCTCGTTTCCTGTTCTGCTCCGTCGGTAGGCAAACAGGCACTGCAAATCTGAGGACGACGAAGTGGATGACAATTCAGCACACAGTGGTCCCTTTCGATTTTGTCAGCATTTTTGACCTTACTACATGGTGGTTGCATCAAGCGGCGGGGGTTGGTGAGGCGGGCCGAGGCAGGCACGTAGGTTCGAATCGGATACTTTCTTGCAAAACGCTGAAAATATAACACCGGTGTAGAGTTCGAATCGAAACCAGTGCACTGTTCCACCGTGGGACGACGATGCGAGTCCTGAGTGGAATTCGGACGAATTTGAAGAGCGAAGAATGCGGCAAAAGCAACGACAACATCAGCAGCAGCAGGGGGGTGGAAAAGGTTGAGGATAATGTCGTTTGGTCGTTTGAAAAAAAAATGCACACAGGTGTTGAGCTATTTCGAATCTTGGTTTAGCAGTTTATGAATCTATGAGAACTCGGTCACTTGCTGGAAGTTATAATAATTACGGTTAGTGAGGAATGTGCTGTGAATACATTGAAGAAATGTGGGTAAAACTTAAGAACTGCTTTAGATTTTGCTTGGATGTGCTGGAATATTTAGGATAGAAAGATGTAGGGTAGTGCACCCATAAATCGCCAAGATTGCAGTTTTCACCTATCTACTGGATCTTCTTCAGTTTATACATATCACACGTTCGGCTATATTGTTCAAAGCTGATATTCTTAAAGTTCAAGTATGTAATTCTAAAATAAAAAGTCATTGAAATTGTAGGAAATTATCATGTTTTATCATGCAAAATTCGAGTTCGAAAAAAATCATGTTATGTTCATACATACTGGGGCCTGTTCATAAACCACGTAGATCGTTTTTGAAAATGTGCGACCCACCGGAGGAAGGGCAGCAGTCGCTTCTGGTG
Organism: Aedes koreicus; assembly: GCA_024533555.2. Lineage (NCBI taxonomy): Eukaryota > Metazoa > Arthropoda > Insecta > Diptera > Culicidae > Aedes > Aedes koreicus. The sequence goes on from JAHHFK020004440.1 coordinate 87,049, forward strand.
GCATTCTTCTTTATATATTTGGCCGTTGATGGTGCCGGTCGTTATGTACGGTTTGCTGAATTTGCCGCACCCACAGATCGCACAAATCCGGAACATCCAGTTCCACAAATCCAGCACGTCTCGTCGTCCATTACGATGCATTTCGGCTGTATCAACCACTTCCGGTACAGCTTGCGTGGGACTTGGCCACCGTATTCTGGTTATCGGTTCGATTAGGCGCCTTCCTTACCTTGAAGACATGAACTCCTGCCCGCTCCATTGAATTGACCTTATTGGCCCCATGCCGAATCGAATGTTTCGGATTGCGCTTGAAGTAATCCCTCACCTTCCTTGCGTTCACGGGGTTGGTCGTCATCGCTTTTCTTCCACTGCCAGCTCGCAGCTGGGTCGGCTGGATCTTCTTGAACGATTTTACCACACGGGACACGGTCGAATTTTCGATTCCCAACCGTTTCGCGATCCACCTGTGGGCTGGCCCGGATTTTCCACGACTGCGCTCATATTTTTTTGTCTAACCACTTCTTGCTTGGAAGCCATCTCGATTGACTGATTGACGATTGACACTTGACAGATTGTGACGAAATTTTGCACATGTAAACATTGCACTCTAAACTAGTCTTACCCAAAATGTTATTATTTTCATTCTTAACCTTAACCTTTCGAGTCAAAACATAGAGCTAGCGCCAAAATCTTCAAAGCCGTTAGTTTCCCCAGGGAACAAAAAAACATTTGCATATGGGGAAAAAAAACACCATATCTGTTTTTTTTATGTTATAAAAATTTTATTTTTTTTATATGTACCCTGTGTGTGGTCTGTGTTGTGTAGTTTTGTTTTTAATATTTTTTATTTGTTTGTGGGGGGTAGTAAATATTTTTTGTAAAAAAAAAAATTAACCCTTATGTGTTCGACAAAAAAAAACACCTTTAAGTGATCGACAGGGTACCCGGGTACCCACCAAATTCAAATGTTTGTTACTCTGGCATTTATTGACCGATTTTAAATCTTTTAGTACCGTTTGATTCAACAACTCATTCGCTTTATGATCATTACCAGTAATGTCCGATTGGATTCATCTAGTTCCCGGAAATTGATTCGTTTCGTTTCCGGGGCTGTGGTCATCTACGGAGACACTATTTAGGAATATCAAATAAATTTCCAGGAATGGATGTCAAAATCTTTGGAATAATTCCTACAACCTATTTCTATTCCATTGTAGGTCATATGCTGACTTGTTCCTTTAACGGCCATTCTGTAACAGGTTCCTGTGGGGCCTCGAGTGGTCATAAACAAACTTAGAAGGAAACTCTGGCAATATGGGTATCAAAATTCATGAAATTTCTCCAGTAGGATATTTTTCAACGTTAAGAGGCCATCTGATGAGTTGCCCACGGACCGGTCATTCCGGAACAGGTTCCCGTGGGGCCTAGAGTGGCCATGAACATATTTAGAAGGACACCCTGGCAATATGGGTATCAGAATTCATGAAATTTCTCCAGTAGACTATTTTTTAACGTTTAGAGGCCATCTGATGAGTTGCCCACGGACCGGTCATTCCGGAACAGGTTCCAGTGGGGCCTAGAGTGGCCATGAACATATTTAGAAGGACACCCTGGCAATATGGGCATCAAAATTTATGAAATTTCTCCAGTAGAATAGTTTAAAATGTTTTGTGGCCGCCTGATGATTTATCCTTGGACCGGTCATTCCGGAACACGTTCACGTGGGGCCTAGAGTGGCCATGAACAAACTTAGACGGAAGCCCTAGCAAAATGGGTATCAAAATTCATGAAATTTCTCCAGTAGAATATTTTTCAACGTTTTGTGGCCGTCTGATGATTTATCCTCCGACCGGTCATACCGGAATAGGTTCCCGTGGGTCCTAGAGTAGCCATGCACATAGTTAGAAGGAAACCATGGCGATATGTGTATCAAAATTCATGAAACTGCTCCAGTAGAATATTTTTCAACTTTAAGTGGCTATTTGATGATTTGTCTTCGGACCGGTCATTCTACCAGATGGCCTCTAAACGTTAAAAAATAGTCTACTGGAGAAATTTCATGAATTTTGATACCCATACCCATATTGCCAGGGTGTCCTTCTAAATATGTTCATGGCCATTCTAGACCCCACAGGAACCTGTTCCGGAATGACCGGTCCAAGGATAAATCATCAGATGGCCACAAAACATTGCAAAATATTCTACTGGAGAAATTTCATGAATGAGGATACCCATATCGCCAGGGTTTCCTTCTAAATATGTTCATGGCCACTCTAGGCCCCACGGGAACCTGTTCCGGTATGACCGGTTGGAGGACAAATCATCAGATGGCCATTGAAAGTTGAAAATATTCTACTGGAGAAATTTCATGAACTTTGATACCCATATTGCCAGGGTTTCGTTCTATATATGTCCATGGCCACTCTAGGCCAAATTTACCCTCGAGTTAAGCGGTTTTTGAAATAAGCCCTAGATTTCTAGAAGTATAGAAAGAAACTACCCAAAATTTAGAGCACATCCTAAAAAATTCAAAAGGAGACTTCCCAGAGCTTCAGGAAGATACTGTCTAGAAGTTCAGGAAGAGACTTCAGTCAGGCAGAAACTTCTCAGAAGTATAGGAAGCACTTCTTAGTAGTTAAAGCAGGATTATCCCAAAAAAATCAGTACCAAACATCCTCAAATTTCAAGATCATATTTCCCAGATGTTCAGGATAGAACTTCCCCGAAAATCAGGAGAGGACTTCTCAGAGCTTCAGGAAGAATTTTAGGGAAGAGGACTTCTTAGAAGTTTGAAACTTTCTAGAGGTTCTGGAGCTCTTCTCAGAAATTTAAGATGGAACTTCCCAGAAGTTCAGGAAAAAAACTTCCCCACTTTCTATAATTTTTCAAAAAATCAGGAACAAACTTCCACAAAGCTCAAGACGATACGTCCTAAAAGTTCAAGAGAGAACTTCTCTGAAGTTCAGGAATGGACTTTCCAGAAGTACCGGAAGAAATTCCCTAAAAGTTCAGTTGGACCGTCCCAGAAGTTCAAGAGAGCTTTCCCGAAGTACAGAAGAGAACATCTCAGAATTTCAGACTTTCTCGAAGTTCAGGATGAAACCTCTCCTAAGAACAGAACGAAACTATCCAGAAGCATAAAAAGTACTTCCTAGTAGTTTGAGCAAGAATTTCTCAGAAATTCAGGAACAACCTTTCTCGACGTTCGGGAGAAAATGTCTCAAAAGTTCAGAACTTCTCAGAAGTTCAGGATGAAACTTGCAACAAATTTAAGGGAATTTTTCTATAAATTCCGGAAAGGACTTTTCCAAAATTTCGGTAAAATTTTCCTCGGAGTTCAGAATGGGACGTATTAGAAGTTTGGAAAGAATAAGCTAAGGAAATAACTTCGCCGGATTTTAGGAAGAAACTTACTAGAGATGGCACTAGTTCTAGAAAGAATTTCTCAAAAAAAATCAGGAAAAACTTCTCTGAAGTTCAGGAGATGACTTCCCAGAAGTTCCGCTATGTCCCAATTACCTCAATCAGTCCCAATTAGCTTCGCAGAAGGAAACTTCCCAAAAGTTTAGTTGGAACTAGCCAGAAGTGCTAGAGAGCTTTCTTGAAGTTCAGAATTGAACATTCCAGAATTTCAAAATGAGGCTTTCTCGAAGTTCAGGAATTCCCAAAAGTTCAAGTAGATACTTCTCAGAAGAACAGGAAGAAACTTTCCAGGAGTATAGAGGGTATATCCTAGTAGTTCAGGACTTCCCTGAAGTTCAGAAGAGGACTTCTCAAAAGTTCAGGAAGAAACCATTTTCCTCGTAATTCAGGATGGCACATATCAGAAGTTTAGAAAGCAACAAGGCTCAGAAAAAAACTTACCATAATGTTTCATGGACGAGAACAGCTTTCCGGGGAAGCTGACCCGACTTATCAAGGCTACGATGGATGGAACCCAGTGCTGTGTGAGGATATCGGGTGGATTATCGGGTTCATTCGAATCCCGCAGGGGGCTTCGTCAAGGTGATGGTCTCTCTTGCCTCCTGTTCAACATTGCTCTTGAAGGTGTTATGCGACGAGCGGCGTTTGACATGCTAGGCACGATTTTCAACAGATCCGGTCAATTTATCTGCTTTGCCGATGACGTGGATACTGTCGGCAGAACATTTGAGACGGTGGCAGAGCAGTACACCAGACTAAAGCGCGAAGCAGAGAAGATTGGGTTGAAGATAAATACGTCCAAAACGAAGTACATGCTGGCAGGTGGAACCGAGCACGACAGGACCCGACTGGGCAGCAATGTAACGATCGACTGCGATGAGTTCGAGGTAGTCGATGAATTTGTCTATCTCGGCTCACTGGTTACTGTGGACAACGATAACAGCCGTGAGATCCGGAGGCGGATTATCAGTGGAAGTCGTGCCTACTATGGGCTCCACAAGCAACTACGGTCAAACAGACTTAGCTCCCGTACGAAGTGCATCCTGTACAAAACGCTAATAAGACCGGTTGTTCTCTACGGGCATAAGACGTGGACAATGCTTGAAGAGGACCTGCGAGCACTCGGAGTTTTTGAGCGACGGGTGTTAAGAACCATCTTTGGTGGAGTACAGGAGGACGGACTATGGAGGCGAAGGATGAACCATGAGCTCGCGCAACGCGTCGGCGAACCCAGTATTCATAAGGTGGCAAAAGCTGGAAGGATACGCTGGGCAGGACATGTTGCGAGAATGCCGGGCAACTATCCTGCAAAAATGGTGTTCGACGGGAATCCGGTTGGTACAAGACGACGTGGGGCGCAACGAGCAAGATGGTCAGACCAGGTGGAGCAAGACCTAGGGGGTACAAAGTGCCCAAGGGATTGGAGAGGAGCAGCCACGAATCGGGCATTATGGATGGATATTGTGTATCAGGCTATGTTATAGTATTGTGACGTTATGCCATGTAAATAAAAAAAAATCATGTTTCTGGAAGGTTAGGTTGGCTTTTTAGGTGTTTTTTTTAAAAAAAAAAAGGAGGGGCGGGAAAGAAGATGTGGGGGGTTTTTTTAATTTTTTTTATGGGATGTGTGTAGGAGAAGGGGGGGGGTGGTGTGTGATATAAAAGAAATAAACTTGAGGCGGAACAGCAATATATTTTTATAATATTTTTATTACATTATAATATTATATTTTTTCTGCAAAAATATAATAATATAAAACACCATCTCACCTTTTTAATGTTTTGGGGGGGGACAAAAACTACATTTGGTTTGGTTGGATTCCATCTCACCTCGTTTAAGAGATTTGATTGGTAAGAAAAGTTGAAAAAATGTTTAAGAAGTTCATCAATATATCAAAGAAGTTTTCGAGAATTCTTCCAATGTTCAGAGAACCCTCTAAAAATTATAAAAAAAACAGCCTCGATTTTGAAAAAAAATCCCACTTAGGGTACTAGAAGCCTAGAAGGGGGCTTGCCTTTCATTTTCTCGAGAACCAATTGAGCTGAAATTTCGGCTGTGGTCCAGAAGTAGCCTAAGTTCTCATCTGCATTAAATCCATCATTGTTCATTCACCACTTTAAAAGTTACAGACACCGCATACGAGAAAACAATAAGACCACTTTTTGATTTCCATAAAGGATGCTCGAATTTGAGGATCTGAATATTGATTATTGATGCACGGGACATTTTAATTTCAGTATACTAAAGATTGTAATTCACACTCATCAACATGGCCTAAACTATGGATATCAAGAGGAGGTCTTATTGTTTGTTATTGTTATTGTTTTGTCGAAGGTGGTGTCTGTAGTTCTGAAGTGGTGAATGAAAAATTATGAATTTATTAAAGATGAAAATTCAGGGTTGTTTCTAGGCTATTGCCAATATTTCAGTTGAATTACTTCACGGGAAAGTGAAAGACAAGCCTCCAAACTTGACCATTTTGTATGAAAATCGGGCTTTGATCTTGTTGTATTGTCCGTCACTGTATATTAGTTGGTGATAACTCCTATCTTCTTTGTCATCGTTGAAATAGATCGACACTTGTCCACATACACGCGAAAAAAATCCGTGCCCTGATCCGTGAACTGCAGTCATAAATTCGAGAACAAGCAAAAATACACCGTGAACTGAGTCACGTAATCCCCAACTAAATAACGTTTAAAGGGAAAACTCCTGAAAACGTGAATTAGTTCACGGTCCGTTTTCATTTTCGGGAATGCTTTTTTTCTGTGTAGTGATAATAACTTCCTCGAAAAATACTTCAAATCGTAACTTTAGAACAGTGGCTCAATGAGGTTTTCTGAATAACAAAAACATTAGTGTAATTCACAACAACAAAAAAAAAAAAAAATATAAATTTTTTTTTTTTGTGTGTGAATGAGTGATTTGTTGAAAATATTAATTTTTTTTGGGAGGTGTTTTTTTTTATTTTTTTTTTAATTTTTTTTAATTTTTTTTTAGTGGGGGGGGGGGGTGGTTTCGGTTGGGTTGGGTGGGGTGGTGTTTTGTGCTGTTTTTTTCGGCTCAACGTGGGGGGGGGGGGGGGGGGGGGGGCTCCCCCCCCTCTTAAAGCTCGATTCAAAGTAAATCTAGACGCACGGTTTAATACACCACCGCGTCCCTGGTGGTTGGAACAAAAAACGTTTGACAGGCATTTGTTGATGTTTCATTGACGAAGAAATTGGTGAAAAGTTTTTCTCGATTGATCGACGCATCTCGAAATTACGGATCATGGAAATTGAGAAAAGAAAATTAATTGTGCACAAACATCTAGAGAATCCTTCGTGGTCTGCCTCAAAAATAGCAAAAGTGTTAAAATTCCCAAAGTCAACGGTGTGTTTTGTAATCAAACGTTACAAGGATACTCTAAGTGTGGATAGAGCACAGCGCATCTATGATAAAAGTGGCACTAGGGACAAAGAGCTGAGGAGAAAGGTGTTGAGGTACGTGAAAGGCAACCCAGGTGTCTCCATACGTGATTTGGCAAAGAAATACGATTCCAACTTTTCCACCGTGCGTAACATCCTTTCAAGAGAAGGATATAAGTCTTTTTGTGCCAGTAAACATCCGAATCGCTCCCTGAAACAAAATTTAGTGGCCAAAAAGCGAGCACGATTACTTTACGAACGAGTTTTGACGAAATTTGATGGCTGTATTTAAATGGATGGCGAAACATATGTCAAAATGGATTATAAACAAATCCCCGGACGAAAATTTTACCTGGCAACTGGTCGTGGGGATGTCCCTTCCAGGTATAAATTTGTTTTTGTTGATAAGTTTGCTCGGAAACTAATGATTTGGCCAAGGTTTTCATCACATCTCACACCATGACGTCGAAGGTTTACATTAAAGAGTGTCTGGAAAAGCGGATTTTACCCTTCATTCGGCAACACAAGACCAACTTTATGTTTTGGCCGGATCTAGCCAGCTGCCACTACTCTAAGGAGGTACTAGAATGGTATGCTGCAAACAATGTTAATTTCGTCGCCAAAGAGATTAATCCTCCGAATTGCCCTGAGTTCAGACCGATCGAAAAATATTGGGCAATTGTCAAGCGAAAACTTCGAGGATGCGGTAAAGAAGTGACAAATGCACAACAAATGCGTTTAAAGTGGAATAAGTTCGCCGGTACAGTGTCACCAGCGACTGTGCAAATCATGATGGCATCGATCACAAGTAAAGTGCGACAGTTCGTTCGAAACGGTGAAATGACTTGTTATATGTCGTTTGAAAGCTGAACCCATACATACCCCTTTGTTTGACGTTTTGATCAACCGTGTATGTTGTTTAATTCTTGAGTTATGATCCCTTGAATGCGTCCAAATTTACTTTACATCGGGCTTTAATTGACCCCTATTATCCAGAATTGTCTTTTAGGATGCCTTTTGGCTTAACTGAACGACTAAAGTGACCTTAAAAGTTCGATATTTTACATTTTTTTTTCAACGAGCCTTGAAAGTCTTGAATTCCATATTGAAAACCCAGCCATTGTTGCTGTTTAATTCGAATCAATCAACCGATTCCCATACAAACTTTGCGGTCCATCCAGAAGTGCACTCATCTCTCGTCCGACTTCTCCAATTTTCGACCGTTCGAACCGATAGATGAGCGCTCCTAAAACTACCACAAGAGTATTATCTTTTTATTTAATGCACTTCAAAGCCCTGCAACCAACCCTGTGCTGGTATCGTTTCAGGAAAAAAAAAAACCCAACCACCCCCCCCCGGCGGGGGCATTATTATAAAAATAATACTTTTTCTTTTTCGGTTTTTTTTTTTTTTTTTTTCCATACCTCTTGTAATAAGCGCTAATCACTCATGTGCAGCGGCTTCACTCTCGCACACACATGCACACACACATTATTAGCATGATGGTCAGTTGGGACTGGCATTCGCGATCATGAAATCGGACCCACCGTTCGTTGCTGGTTCACGCCAAACATTCATTGCAGCTCCATACACTTATCACACCGACCAGCAACGTGCACACAGCTGGTTAATTTACCTACTGTAGTGAACATCTGTCTCTCTGTGCGCCGTCGTCGGTCGACCAAGTGGAGAATCACACTTGTAACATTTGACCTTGCGCAGCGCAGCTCAGGATGCTAAATATAATCTCACACACGACACAGGCCCAGTAGCTACCACGCATGGATCATCGGTCGAACTCCAAGTCCAGTGCCACTGCCACTGCTTTTCTAACGGCGTTCTTCCACGCGAAAAGCAAAGATGGGATTTTTTTCGGTTTGGACAACAAAGAAAACGGAACACGCAACACATTTGCAACGCCACCGCAGGCAGTGGTGGTGGCTGCGACGGCGGCGCCTGACAATGTGCTCGACGAGTCGGGTGTAGGTCGGTAGGTAGGTGGGTAGGTGAGATAGGATCGTTCTTATGAACAGTTCGTCGCTCGCTCTCTGTCTGATTGCTGTAACCTACTTCGCGGTGTGGTGTCGCGAAAATTTCCCTCGTCGTCACTGAGAAATCGGAGCACGCAGTATTCTGATTCGTCGGCGTAGGTTAGGTTATAGTAATTACGGTTCAAAATGCAGAAATTGCACAGGACTCCTACTGCTCGAAATGTATGATTCTCAGGGGTTGCTGAACGGCTTCGAGAATGTGTATCTGAACTAAAAAGATGGACATAGACGTCTCCCTGAGGGAAATAACCATTCAAATCTGGCAGCTGTATACTTTGATTGTTGTAATTAACTGTAGGTTAGAGAAACAAATTGACGAAAATGCAAAATTTATCTGTGTTCTCAACGTTATCAATTTAACTTAACATTCAGTACGATACTTCAGTACAAGAGCTAAAATATGATAGCTTCATGTGTAAAATTCATGGATGTTTAACTCCTTTGTTTTGAAAAAACAAATTTCACGCCAAATCCCATATTTTCTTTATTTTGATAGGACGATGTTCCGCACACCAGGCGTTTCAATATGATTTCGGCCGAAAGAAATCTGCGGGTCAAGTTTGCAAATAAGAAAGGGCGTTGAAATGTCAACAAAATCTCAATAATTTCTGTTTGCATGAGTAAACTTTCATTATTATTTTTATACGAATAGGTCAAGAACCGGTTCTGAAACCCTATCTCACTTTTCGTTGAATTTTTCTTGCACATAAGTTTTTCTGCTTCTTCTCTCAACTCCTTCTGATTCATGGTTCAGCTCCGAAGCGAGTCTGTTATTCTAAATTTTGAGCGAATTTCGTTGTACGATTTTTGGATCATCCAATTCGAAGTGAGTCAGTGCAAAATGGAGGACCTAGAGAACCTATGTCGAAATTTTAACTTTCTAAAGGGTGTCCACGGTAGAATTGCATCACTTTTGAAAAGCTGTAACATTTTACCCATTTTATTTTTAGTTGAATTTTTTGGTGTGTTGTTCACACTGCGCGAGTTTGTGCATTGTGAAATTTCTAGTAGTTTTGAAAATGCAGTAGCTGGAACAGAACATACGTGAGAAAATCTTGTACACTCACCTCGAAAACTCACATCTTTCGCATCGAGTGATCGGAAAGCTGTTTGGAATTCAACAATCGACTGTTTCTCGTGTTACAAACCCTTTCGGAGAACTTTTAACTGCCGATCGGAAGCTAGTGAGTGGACGAAAAGGTGTCCTGTACAGTGATTAGGATCAAACATAACCTCAACTATTCCGTTCGGGATGTCGCGACAAAATTTCAACTGACGAAAAGCTTCGTGCAAACTGCCAAGAAACGATGATCGTTTATTCAAGGTCCAGAAAGCATCACGCAAAACCGGACTTGAAGCACATTCCGGCCAACCAGTATGTGATTTCGGAAGAGAAGTTCGATGTCCCAGAGTCCCTTAGGAAACTGAAAGTGACAAATTTCTCCAAGGAATTCATGATTCGCCTGCCAAATCAATCGATTTGTTCGTGCGGAAAAAGCAGTAAACCTTTCGTAACAACTACAACCGAAAGTGGCCTAGACTACCTGAAGAAACGACTGCTTCTGTTCCACAAATCACACAACGTTCCTCTTCTCGCATGGAGTAGACGTTTTGGAGTGGTACAAGTCGAAAGGAGTAAATGTCGTGCCGAAGGATCTCAATGCCCCAAAAATACCAGAGTTGCGACCGCTCGAAAGATATTGGGCTAAACATGTTTGTAAGCATACCTTACCTTTCCAATCAGACTAAGGCCGGTGTGGCCTCTGCTGTACACAGAAGTTGTTTCCATTGTAATCGGTCCATGGCTGTACCTCGCCAGCCTCGCTGTCTGCGGAGGGTCCGCAGGTCGCCTTCTACTGGATCAATCCACCTTGCTCGTTGCGCGCCTCTTCTTCTTGTACCTGTCGGTACGTTTTCGAGAACCATTTTCACAGGGCTGTCGTCCGACATTCTTACGACAAGCCCAGCCCATCGTAGTCGACCGATTTTTGCGATGTGTACGATGGGAGGTTCTCCCAGCAACTGGTGCAATTCGTGGTTCATTCGCCTCCTCCCCGTTTCGTCTTCCATCTGCACTCCACCGTAGATCGTACGCAGTACCTTCCGTTCAAAGACTCCAAGGGCGCGTTGGTCCTCCACTAGCAATGTCCATGTTTCGTGGCCGTAAAGAACTACCGGTCTAATTAATGTCTTGTAGATGGTCAACTTTGTGGTCAACTTGATGTTTGTAAGCATCCTAAGGTTATTTTTACGGAGCAGGAAATGTTGAAATAATTTATTTTAATTACCGCACTACACCTAAATACATTCATAACGGTCCAGTTTTGATCCACCTATTCTCAATTTCCACACATTTCTTATTTTCTTCATTTGCATTTTCTTGCATCTCTCTGCTTATTTTCTTTCACTTTACTGCTCCAGTTCCTCTTATTCAGCAATTCTGTTTCAACTATCCTTCTTTAGGTTCTCAGCGAGAGCTTTCTTGCTTCCGCTATTATTGTTCGCTTGTCATCTTCTGCTACTTTTAGTTACTTCCGCTTCTATTCTTCAGCTTCTCTTCTTCCGTTTCTATTCTTCCGATTCTCATTTTCCGCTAATTTGCTTCTGTTAGTCATCTACCACTTCTCTTCTTCCGCCTTCCTTCTTCCGTTTCTCTTTTTCGCTTCTCTTCTTCCGTTGCTCTTTTTACGCTTCTCTTTTTCCGCTTTCTTTCTTCCGGTTTACTTCTTCCGCCTCTTCTCTTCCGCTTCTCTTATTCTTCCTAACCAATGACGTTTTGCCTTTTCTCATTCATATTTATTGTATTTGCATTCTCTTTCCAATTCTAATTATGGTTTTTATTACTTCAAGCGTGAAGTGCGATTATATAATGTTTTTGAAGGAAATATTTTCTTATAAACATTTTCTTCGTAATCTTCGCTTTCATTCCTTCAGCTTCTATTGCATTTTCATACGTTCTCCGCTTTTTCTACTGCATCTGTATCAACGTCTGTTTCCGACATTTTCTGTAACATCTTCTTCTCATTCGTTTTTGCGTTTTCTGCTCGTTCTTCTACTTACAAGCGTCGTTTAACATTGGAATTTTGCAGGAACTTCAACAATCGCCTTTCGTTGTTCGTTAAATAACGCCGCATGCAGGTTGGTCGGATCGATTTCGTATTTCGTTCTAGCCGCTTCGAACTCTCTGTAGTGCAAAATTACGTGGCTTTGTAGTGCTCTAACTTCATGAAATATTATCCGATTTAATTTCACCAAGAAGCATTGGACTGGAAAACTAATGTAGTTTTTTTTTATCTCGGTAACATAATTGGCCATCGCCCCCGGATACCGGAGTTGTTCCGGGTTTCCGGAGAGGCTATCTTACATGTTGAATTTGTGATGAAATTTTGTTCAAGATTCCGTTGTCAAACTTTTTTTTTTTAGTAAACACACGTGAAGACAAAATATTTCTCAAGCAAATGAAATGTCCATTACAGGAATCGGCCTTAAATTGATCAATATATGGCCAATTCCGTGAAACAGGTTCTGATGCAGGGTTCTGGATGCGGTTAACTCTTTATTTTAATCAAAACATGCCGTGTGACAGCTCTTTCTTCTTGGTTTTTCATCACAAACCTTATTATAAACTTAAAGTGGATCCTTGACCATATTGGCCACTCCCGGAACCACCGGAACGTCCCCGGGGAAACATGTAGTAGGGACCAGTTAGGCATTTATCCCAAAACATGCCGTGCGGTAGCTCTATCTTCATGATTTTTCATAAATATGATATTGATAAACTTCAGAAGGCCATTGGATATATTGGCCACTCTCGGAACCACCGGAACGTCCCCGGGGGAACCTGCAGTAGAGGCCATTTACGATTTTACTCCAAAACATGCCGTGTGGCAGCTCTATCTTTATGATTTTTCATAATTATGATTTTGATAGACTTGAGAAAGCCATTGGCTACAACAACTCCGGTATCCAGGAGCCATGGCCAATTATGCTACCGAGATATAAAACTAGATTAATTTTCCAGTCGAATGCTCCTTGGTGAAATTAAATCGGATAATATTTCATGAAGTTAGAGCTGTACAAAGTTGATCAAAAATGTGCCTGTCTGCCGATCATTTTGTCTATCCCCTGTACTTTCTGAAGAAATCCTGTTAGTAATAGGAGTTAACGTCCGTATGTTTTTTTTTTTTGTTCAGCTAGCCCAAGATAACCGGTATGAGCCCAGTTTATAATCCAGTTCATCGTCCATGATAACACCGCCTGATTTTTCTGGTCAGCAGTTTGTCGTACAGCTTTAGAGCCCTCGGTTTCACAGATTCAGCCTTCGTTTTGGCTGCTTCTGTCTCCGACGTGTCTGCAGGCCCATTCTCTCCTTGGCACGCATAACATTAGTCGCCGAAGTATTTAACTTTTTTGCCTCATCTCGGACTGAATCTACGACAGAGCACTGTTGTTAATACTTTTGTAATGCGGTTTGAACTGCTCCGACGCTCACATCTTCTTCCTTAGCCCGTTTTCTGACCGAAAGACCACTGACGGTGCACCGTTTGTGCACAATCCTTTTTCTTTGCTCGGGACAAAGACCACGCATTTTCAAACTTCCGTCCGAAAAATTGAAAAAAAAAGACAACATCAGTTTAATTTGGACTTAAACAACAGGACGCAGCCAAAAGTGGGTTGAATACTGCACGCATTTTGAATTGACGGTTAATCATTATTGTATTTATAGTTATCGGGACAGTCTATATTGCTGAGAACTGACATTGCGAAGAATAAATATTCCCGCCTGATAATTTACGAATTACAAGGAGGGATAAAGATTTTGTACAATTTGACTTAAAAAAAACAACATTGCATGTGGCAACGTTGCGTATGAGCCAAAACACGCTCTCTTTATTGCTATTCTCTCACTTTTTGGAGAATGAATTGCGATTAGCGGTGATAGGCTTACGTAATGGAAATATAGTGAACAGTCGCTTAAGCAGTTCAGGAGACGACACTGATTAAGATCTCTGTGATTGAAGCAATATTTTCAATACCTAAACAAACAAAAGCTTATTTTGGAACTCTTTGAAGCATTCCGTTTCTCTGAATGTCCACCCAAGCAGCACACTACGATCATAATTAGTTGTAGCAACTTAATTATGACTAACCAAGTCCTATTTATGTTTTCTCAACCGAATGGCAACAGATGTGCTACTAGGGCATGAGTCTTGTGGTTATTTTTAACCTCGCATCTCAAATATGTCATTAGCTTCCGCATCCTTACATCCGGAGAAATTTTGAGGTGGTTGACAATCTTCAAAAATGTCTTCCGAATTATCCCAATCATCTTGGGTTTAAACAATCTTTGGACTTTTCAAATATGTTCTGGATCGGCAACCACAGCCCATAAACGATGATGTAATGCTTCAAAACACTACACTACCATTCTGGAAAACTCAACAAACTTGCGCTCCGATCGTCTAAAAACTGTATCATAACTTCGAGATAATCTTCTCCGCATTGTTCTGCCGGCATAATGCATTCCCGTTTAAGCCCTGAATCTAAAAACACGACATTCTCGCCACGATATCGCGGCGTCCGGTGTGATGGAAACGATGCAAACAATTTATGCAAATAACATAGAAAATGAGAGCATGTTCTAATATTTCACTTCATCAGCACTGGAAGGAAGCGGCAGAATCTGACGGGTCTTTCTATATCGCGCGAACGAGCTGCACTCTCGTATGACCGGTTGTCGAGAATCAGAATCAATGCCGGCGACTGGCGACGACAACGCCAATCGCACCACATTGCTAGCTGTACTGGATGATGAGCGGAAGTGGAAACACACGACGAACGCTCTGTGTGCCCCGGCTTGTATCTACAGCCCCATTTCGATTCCACATGATGGGAAGAACTCGGAGCTCGGTGGCACATAATAGCTCAGCAACAAAATCTACCAACGCGCAACAACGTTGGAGAAAAATTATGCTTCCATTCGTGAAATACGAGCACTGTTTCGTACATTAAAATTCCGGCACAGTTCACAACATCTCGAATGTGTGCTGTGTGCGGATCGGAGAACAATGTGTTCTGTAAAGTAGATTAACGACCACAGCCAGTCAGTGGTTTGATATTTCACCGAATGCCAGAAAATTTGGAGCACCCTTTTGGCACCTTCTCGTAGCAATTCACACTTGTCCACCGCTGTCGCGTCGGTCCATTTAGTAGTATAACGTGTGACCAATCATCTCGCTGTATTCCATCGTCGCCGTCGTCGTCGTCGCCGCCGTCGTCGTCATCGTCTTCGTGGATTGGATTGATTATGATAGTCTCGCAGGCAAATAGGTACTTGCACGCGCGCGCCCCGGAGCTCTCAATGACTAGGTAGATCAAGGTAACTATAGCCTTCGGGAGGGGAAGCGGTGTGCGCGCTCAGTACATAATGATGACGTGAAATATTAGAACTGCCAATTATGTACGTGCTCTGACCGGTTGCTCACTGGTGCCTCCACGTCGTCGGTCCGGCGGCGGAGGGAAGTAATTTCAAATGTATGCTCGTTATCACCATCATCATCTGCGCAGCGCCGAGGTTCTCTTCTCGTACATGTGCCGGGAAATATGGGACGTGCTTCTCATCGGTATCGACAGGCCAACTCACCCAACCAATGTATTTGACATCTGGCAAAGTAGTTTCTAGAAAACGACAGTAGCAAGGCCAGCATCACGTACCTTCAAGCGGGGGGGCCAAGCGTGGTATATTTGGATTTAGGCTGTTTGACGACTTTGTCACATAGGATTTATCGAGGGGCGATTCAAGTCCTTAGGGCGTATTTTTGCGTTGTGCTCGTTGCTCGGCTTCATTAGTTTTTTCCTTCTTAAAAATAAACTAATTTAGACAATTCAACAGTTTACACATGACATGACATTTTCACTTATATTTCAAGTCGTTTTTGAATATATCCGGCCTGATTAAACCTATGAATCAGCGAAAGGGTCTTGAGTTTGATGTTTTAAACGTATTTATGCCATTCTGGATAAACTTTCCATTTTAGGGAGGGAATTCTCGCGTCATATTTGAAAAGGGCCTATCTTCGTTGATCGATTCTCTTTATCGACTTTCTCTTCTATGAATAACGCGGCTGGAAAGGCATTTTCCATAGATTTTTCGATCAACACACAAGCTAACACCGCCTTCTCTCGACCTATGTTGTGTGAAGAACCATGAATTCAGTTGTTTAGCCGTGATAAACCGAAGAGATTCGTTCAATAGGCCTTTTTCAAATACTTTTTAGATTACTTAACCACCACATTGCGTGTTTATTTTTGATCTTTGTATAGGTTTTTTTTTTTTTCATAGATCGAACTAAAGATCTATGATACATTTCTGGTAGGATCTCCAGGATTATCGACATTTTTATGATCGATAAAGTGATGCTTACCTTAGAAATTTTGGTATAACGCCACCCAGTGGGAAACATTTAAAGTAGTAGTGTTTTTCCATATATTTTGATAATACTTCCCATATAAACATGAACCCGCCTTATAAATGAGTAAATGTTGACCGATTGTGACCGATTGAAATTTGAAACACTGTCTCAGCGTGGCATGGGGAACAGCAAGCTATTCAAAGAGCGCACTTAGAAAAGTTAATACAATTTTTTTTAATAATACTTTGAAGGGAAGATCGTTAGAATCCAAAAATTGACGCCATCAAGGCCGGTTTGCTGCGCCACTATAAACTACAAGGAATTCACAATCTCGCTCAGATTTGTGCTTCCAAAAATGCGAAGTAGCGAAGCAGCGAAGCAAATCGGCCATGATGGCGGCCGTTTTTGGATTCAAACGATCTTCACCTTAAAATCGTAGGTCAAAAACCAATTATGGAATTCAAAGATAACTCACCAATGAGTACCATTTTGGTATGCAGAACTAGCCTTTTTTTTTTCCTAAAAGATGATTTCTAGATTGCTTATTTAAAAGGCAAAATCTTGTAAGCTTAACAGAGTCGTTATTACATTATGAACATATATAGTATAATTTATCACTCCTTCCTCCATTGGAGTTAACATGTCACTCATGTTTTGTTTTTCCTTTCAAAACTTCTAATTCAGCACCGAGTTTGTATTTTGTGAAAAGCGTTTACAATTCCAAAAAATCGAAGCAGGCACGTCTACGTCCACGGTAGTTCCGTACATTTTTGACTGCAGACCTTCAGTGGGAACATATTGATTAAACAGTTAAATTTCATTTGAAAGTATAACTTGGTGAGATCATTCCAATTACGGAAAATATGGTTCAGCTAATTTTGTTGAAAAACTACTTTGTTTTCATTCTCTTTTTTTTATATGGTTCAAAATTAATGTACTTGAATCGGGAAACTTTGATCGTTAACCTCTAGAACACATGAAAACACGAGGAAGGATCGACTTATTTACTTTGTTTTGTCGCGTTATTGTGTAGTCGTTACGCATCGTTTTTTTTTTTTCTTTTCGTTTACGTGGTTGTTGATCGGTCGGTCAACGAATCCGTCACAGAAAGGAACGCACTTTCTTATTAGCGTAATATTCACGATATGGAGAAGAAACCAAAATAAAGTATCATACCAACAAGGGACATCATTTTTTTGCAGCAATATAGTCCATCAGAGGGAAGAAATCGAAAATGGTCAAAACAAATCAAGTAGATGTGGGTCGAGATGAGCTTGAACTTATTCTTTTTAATTGGAATAGACTCACCAAATTCTACTATTCGATGAAAGTTAACTTGCTGCTTGGAAAATTTTCAGTCAAATATTTGTGGTACTCCTTTGAGTTGTAGACGCATCTGTTACAAGGGTGGCATGTATGGTAGTGAGGCTTGCCACATTAGATCACAAGTCCAGCCTTAAGTCTGATGTACGTTTCCGCCATCATCTCAAAGCTGCGTGCTAGGATAAAAAGTTGGACGAACTTCCTGAAGATCGTATTACCCGTGTTTATCCCCGCTCTTCGAATCCCACCTTCAAATGCAATGTTAAATTACAAATACGACAATCCATCACCTTGCCGCAACTCTCTCCAGGATTCGAAGGGACTCGAGAGTGATTTGAAATCGATAAAAAGATGATGAAAGGGCACGTTATATTCGCGACATTTCTGCAGTGCTTGTCCAATCGCAAATATCTGGTCCGTAGTAGCCCGGGTGCCCATGAATCCTGCTGGGTACTGCGCACCAGATTTCCTCAGCGATATGTTTTCACTTGCCATCAACTAAAATGTATTATTACCTAAAACTCTGTTCAAAAACAAATCTGTATGAGAGTCCCTTTAGGGCCCTATTCCATGGAATGGCCCTCTCTAGACCCTCCCTTTGTGTTTATTTAGTTCTATTAGCTGAGTCGGCCGACACTGAGAAGCTCGATGATAAAGATATCCATCTATCTTTGATCAAGAGATGCCGCTGAATAGAAATATGCACTATGAACTGTTCTATCATCTTCTTCTGCTACTTTTTGTTCGTCTAGGTATATGTCTATGTTTTTTTTTGGGAACTTTTTATTGTATGGCAGACAAAATAATGCTTTATGCCTCGGGAAGTCACGACAATTTCGGAAGTCACGACACGATCGGACCAGAAGTCGAACCCGCCTTCACCATCTAGTTGTCTAAGACCCAAACAGCACTGCCGGTAAAAGCATAATTGTCCCATGTTCTACATAATCAATTTCGGACAAAAAAAATGTAATCGATTTGTCCCACTAGAACAAACATTAGTCCCAGTGGGACAGTTAATGACTGTACCGAAAAGTACGTTTGTTTGTAAAACTTACCCCTGAACAAGAAGTAGCTTTGGTTCATACACACTTCGGCCACTGTAGTGTTCTCTTTTCACTGTTCTCATCTCGACATCTTTCAAATTGTTCACCAGATCAATTGAATTGTTTACACTTTTTCCGTGCTTCACAGGATACTTTCTCATTTTGTCTACCAACCAGGCTTCCAATTTCTCTGTTGGAGTGCTGATATTAGAAGAAATTGGACACATTGCTATTGGATTTTTGTGTATTTTTGGTAAACAATACAACAACAATGAAATTTTCTCACAAGTATAACTTCACCCATTAAACGCGCAATCATTTGTTGTGTATTGTTTGCTTCATGGATCAAATTCTTGAGAGGGTCTTTTGATTTACATTCCTTGCAGGGACCGGAATTGATCATTTTTATAAAGTGTTCTAAATTTGTTTTTCCCTGATTACTACTTTTATTTTTTTTAAATGGGATCTCCGGAAAACAAAAACCACGGAGCGGGATATAAAATCTTTTATTAATTTTGGGGGCAGAAATAAACCGCGGTTTTCAAGTGTCCGGGTTTTTATATGATGATGATGATGATGTAATACTACCATCTATTGAAGCAAGGTAACTTTCCATAGCAGTGGAATAATCTGAAAAACGATTTGATCAGGATTCTATAGTTGTCTGTGATCATCAAGCACCTGTATGAAGGGCCAAAAACGTTTGTGCGGGCCCGTAATCAGAGACACTTACGCGAAACCCGCGAATATAGGGAAGAGAATCTCCTTCCAAAAGCAAGTTCACACAGACAGCACTAGAATCGAGCCCTCGTTTGACAGAATAAACCCAATAGATGGGGTCGAAGAGCCCGCCCTCGTTCCGCGAAATGTTAACAATAGGGAGGAGGCAGTCCCATACTCCCTATCCAAATCGTTTCACTTGGGTGCCCTGATGGTCCCTCCCTTTCCCCGTTATATGTTATTTAATATTTAGTATATTTTGTACACAAAATATTAGGATAGCATTATAGACAAACATGCCAATTTATTCAAATTTCAAACTTGAACGATACTACCAATGGATTGTTACTGAAAAATAAATAAAAATTAGATATGTGTTAATATACTTTTTGTCCTGGAAAAGCTGAAAACAGAATAAATCATTCCAAATATCAAAGATAACATTTCAATAAAAGATATTGTTTTATAAGACATGTTGTAATATTTTTGCTTTATACTGTTTTTGTAACATTTCAAATATAGCAATTAGAGTGTACGAAGAGTCCGGTTTGATAATTCCTGAAATAAATGGCTTATCTTACCATAATGCCACTAAACACAATATTAAAATATAATCTTACATTGCTTATAAGCACATGCCAGTCTATAGTTGAAATTCAGAAGTGCAATTTTAAATTAAATGTAATGCTGAAATGCTGAAAAACAAATTGAGCCTTCGATGCCTTGCTCCCGGCTCTTACATGGTTTTGGAATGCAAAAATGATTCCAAAGCGTGCTGAAATTATTGATCAAGTGAGAATGGGAAACATACAATATGATTTAAAGGTACACGACCTTCAGTCGCACCTCCTCACTTTGCTATTGTCAGATTGACAACATTGCCCAGGCTACACCAACCTGCGTCTCCATGTTTCAGCTGGCAGTCTTTTGTGATCATAAGACTCGTGGAGGCGTGAGGTAGGAACTTGTGAGGACGAGAGGTCGGCCGCACCCTCCATCGAAGTTGTCAACTCACCATTTGAAGCCCGTGTCACCGGCTTTCTAATATACCAATATACTAAAACCAAGAATTTGAAGTGGAGCGGAAGCAAATTTATTGTGCGGCTGAATTCAATGGCTACAATGAAGAATTTGTACACAAGATCCTAAGAAAACGCGAAAGAAAGAAACATTAACAAAACGCCACTACACTAAAACCAGAAAAAGATAAGGTTAAAAGGATCAGCTTCCCATTCTCCCCGAACCTAACTAACGCCATTCTAAGTATCTTCAAAAAACATGGATTGCAGGCGGTCTACAAGAGCGGTCCAACTTTGAAGGATACTTTGTGCTCCTCCAAAGACAAAGTTACTATGGACTATGGATGCCTGGCATGTACGAAATCCCTTGCAAGAGTTGGCCAAACTAGTCGAAAAGTGAAAGTTCGTTTGAAATGTCGTGTCACTGTGCTTATTACGGGTGTCCCGGGGAAAGTGAGAACCGTAATAAACCCCTCATAATCATGCAATAGACTGGGATCGTGCAAAATTGCAAAAATGCGTCAAAAAAGTATCCCATTTGAATGCATGGGAATCAATGTTCATCGCCACAACAGAGCAGCCGATCATGATCGAAGATGATGCCCGAATAACATCGTCCCTTTTCCACTCGACGACAAGGAAAATAAAGGGACTCTTTCCTTATGTGACGCGTAGCTGTGATCAGCCATGTCCAAACACTACACTGCACGCCGAGTTATTTTTTACCACGCTAGCGCGTGTATTGAATTCACCACTTTGACTTCGTGCTTCCAGACTTACACGCAACGCGGTGGGTAAAGGGTGTTCACGATGAAATTGCCACACTATGAAATTGCTCTAACTTTTTAACCGTTGGGTAGAATTTAATGAAAATTTGGGTGGATTTAGTTCATAGTGCATTATTTACATCCTGCAAGTTTTAAAGTCCTGTGATCAAAACTCGCGGAAATGGAGTCGAAAGAACAGCTCGTGCGTGATAAAATCTTGCGCATTCATCACGAGAACAAGGATCTCTCGCATCGTCCCATCGCTAAAACGTTGGGAATCGCGAATTCCACGGTGTCGCGAGTGATTAAGCGGTTCGAGGAATGGTTGACCACCGATCGGAAGCCCAGAAGTGAAGGAAAAAGTATTCCGTACAACACCAAAAATCACAACCGCGTAGTTGGGGCCTTCAACCGAAATCCGAACGCCTCCGTTCGGGATGTGGCTAAGAAGCTGCACCTAAGCCGAAGTTTTGTCCAGAAGGCCAAAACTAAGGCTGGGCTTCGAACGTTCAAGGTACAAAAGGCCCCTAATCGCGACGAGAAGCAGAACAAGTCCGCCATAACCCGTGCCAGGAAGTTGTACCTCAACATGCTGACGAAAGTTGAATGCTGCATCATGGACGACGAAAAATATGTGAAGGCCGACTTCAAACAGATCCCCGGCAACCTGTTTTTCACGGCCAAGGATAAGTTCAGCGTTCCGGAGCATGTCCGCACTCAGAAGATGTCCAAATTTGCGAAGAAATTCCTGGTTTGGCAAGCCATCTGCACGTGCGGGAAGCGGAGTGCACCTTTCGTGACCCAGGACACGATGAACGGACAGGTGTACATAAAAGAGTGCCTCCAGAAGCGGCTGCTTCCTCTCCTGAAGGCCCACAACGTCCCAACAATCTTCTGGCCGGATTTGGCCTCATGCCACTACTCCAAGGACGTGCTGAAGTGGTATGCGGACAATAAGGTCAATTTCGTGCCGAAAATGTTCAACCCTCCCAACACTCCGGAGCTCCGCCCCATCGAGAAGTACTGGGCAGTGAAGCAGCACCTTCTTAAACGACCTAAGGTAGTGAAGACAGTCGAGGAACTGAAGAAAGTATGGGTTTACATGCAAAAAAACGGTTGATTCACAGGTTGTGCAGAATCTTATGGCCGGGGTTAAGGCCAAGGTGCGGGCATTTGCGTATGGACTGTAAATAAAATACGAGTAAAATGGTAAAATGAAGTTTAATAGTTATTTCTCAATCCCTGAAAATTTGATGGCAATCGGATGAAAACTCGAATTTTGCGAATCAATTTTGTGTGTGGCAATTTCATCGTGGACACCCTTTATAACATCAATGCCAGTGCTCGTGTTTTGGCTTCAGACACCGTGTATGATGATTCGCAAACACCACAGCCGAGCGTTTCCGATTGTGTCCGATTGTGTCCGATTGCGGAATACACGCGTGGTTCATTTATTTTATTTCTACCTATGCCGTGCTTGTTAAACTCAATCAACTTATGCGCCCGTCACCCAACGGCCAAGAAAACAAACCTATAAGTCAAATTATCAAATCCGACGAGCAATGCTCTATCCGTTGTAGCCAGTGTCATACTGGGTGTATGTTGAGAGCTTTCTTGTGATCGTAACCACTCGGCTCGGGTGTTTTCTCAAAAATCAAGACACGGACACGGTGTCTAAAGCAAAACACGAGCCTGTACACTCGTGTCGCGTCCATTGCATTGCGGTTTCATCTATAAGTACGAAACTGAAGTGGTAAATTAAAGCCACATGGTGGTGTGTTTGCAGTCAAGTTCGGCTCTCGTGCAGCACGGTTTGGTGTTTTCACCAAGGCTGGCTGTGATCATTTTCATCGTGTGATCAGCATCAAATCCGAAACCGGTCGACAATAAAAGGTAAATTTTATGTTCCTTTTTCGTCATGCCAAAATGAGGGCCCGAAAAATGTACAACCGCATTTTGGACGATCCCCCTCAGTGTGTTATGATGGACGACGAAACGTACGTGAAAGAGGATTCTAGATCACTGCCAGGACGTCAATTCCACACCAAATCGGTTGGGGAGCGTGTCCCAATTGCAGATACGACTGTGTCGAGGAAAACATTCGGTAAGAAGGTGCTCGATTGGTAAGCAACTTGCACATGTGGCTTGCGATCTTCCATTTTCTACAAAAAAGGAACAAATTTACCGAAACTAGAGTTTGCAGAAGAGGTTGCTTCCACTTTATTGAAAGCATGAGATTTCTCTCCTCTAATGGCCGGATCTGGCCTCTGCGGTTTTCTGATAACGACGTTGAATTCGTTGAAAAAGATATCAACCCACCAAACCCTAACTGTGACCGATCGAACGCTACTGGGCAATCGTCAAGCGGAACCTCAAAAAAGCAGATGCAGTGGCCCACAACATGTCAGACTTAAAAAAAAACGGTCTGCATCGTCCAGGAAGTACACAAAAACCGTTGTTCAGAACTTGATGGACGGTATAAAGATTAAAGTACGATGATATGACCGAAAAGCAATCTGATTAATTTGTTAAATTAATGGGCATGTTAACATGTTAAACTGCATTGCTTTAAAAATTTGCGAGTTGTCTCTAGTTTTATTTCTATCAATTTTTTGAATGGACAAATTTGCTTATCATTTTAAGGATTTCTAGAATTGCAATGTAGCGTTAGCCATAACAAAATAAATTTCTTTTTTAAAAGTCCCATGGGACAGTTACGTTTCCACAGGGAGAAGGTTTTCTGATATACTCGAACTTTGAAATCTCATGCGTGAAATGCTTTCAGGCAAATGGTAATCATGGATGTTCAATTCAACGCAGCAAATTCAACAATAGCTATTTATCTCAAGTGTGAGGGTAGAATGTACTGAATGTACCCGCGTTTGTTCTCTTTGGGAGGCTCAATGAAAGTTTTTCGAGAATTTTCCGAACACTGGTGGATTGCTGCCATCCAAGTATATCCAAGCAGACCATAACGTTTAAATACTGCGTTCCCAATCCACGTGTTACTGACTTTGGGACTTCTGTGACGCTCGTTTCGTTTCCCAAGGACACAATAAAGTTGAAAAGTCGTACAGATCTTCAAACGCTATCTAAATTCTGAGCAAACCCTGGTGACTGCGTGCCTCTATTTTCTACAATGACTTGCATAATATTTCATACAAATTATTATCCATTTTCAGAAAAAAAATCCTTCCCTCTGCGACCTCCCGAAATCGTTAAAAGTATGCTAATCATAGTGCTAATTGTGAAAAAAATAATCTATCTGGCGTGAATATATATCAAGGCAAATAATGCATTAGGTCCTAACTAACACAGAACATATTGTTGGACATTTTTGTTACTTATGATCAAAAGCATTGTTCGACATGGAATGGTTTGATACTCATGGCATTTCCTCTCCAACTACCTCCATTTTGCTCCGTAGAATATTCCAAAATAACTCCAAAGTTAAACTTTCCCCCTTCCCGAAAAAAAAACACCACACGTGAAGCAAGGCATTGACCTCTAGCAGAAAGGAACTGAGCCGCGATCACTTCCTAGACACAGCCCCAGCCGATCAGCTAAACACCTAGCACACCGCGCATGTAGAGAATCATTACCTTCAATAACTACTTTTTGATAGGGGAATCGATGGGTGAGTCAATAAAGAACAACAAAAAAGTGGAGAGAATACACAAAACGTTAGCATTCACTCCGTTTAAATGTGTGCTGGTGGACTTCCACACTTTCCTCATCGCCCTGTGTAGCAAGTTCCCATGGCGAATGCCGATGTTTAAACCGTTTGAGTACAAATACCTTCCTCGTATGTATGGGAACAACAAACGTCAGAACGGGAGGAGGATTACGCGATGAAAACAACAACATAAAGAAATCTTTAAAAATCGGCTGACTACACTAGTCCGCTCCCGAACGATCGAACGTATACCTTCACAGTTTAATTACCGGTCGTTCACGGGAACTAAGTCAGGAAGCATGGGAACATCACCGGCGCAACAGCTGACCTTTGAGGTGCGCCGGAAACGGTTGAAAACATTGACTTTGAATCGAACCGTTTTTTTTTTCGGGAGTGCGGCTGTTAAAGTGTGCATGATTTGAAAAGTGATAGACCTAGCAGTGGGCGCGACGTCGTTGCCGATGTCGTACGTGCTTTCTTCGGTTATTTCCGTCCTAAGATTCCAGGAGAGAAGAATTGCACAACAAAAGAAACAGAATTGGCCATTCGGCAGCAGTTAGGAAAATGATAGCCAAAAAACGACCACCGCACACAGACCGGAAGCGAACTTCCAAAATGGGAGTCGATTCATCAAATCACTTTGCCACATTCGATCGTTCGGAGCCGATAGTGAAGCAGGGGGTAAGATGAACAGGCTAAGCAGAGCCTCAATGTATATATTCAGCCAGATTATTATTTTTCTAATCGCACACAATTTTGAACTCGCAAATTGCGTGTTTACCTGGTTTCTTGAAGTTGCTTTAATAATATTTTATCAACATATTTCAGTACAGGTATACTTCGATTACATGTACACCACACTAAGCTCTTCCAATAGCGATTTTTCGAAAACGACAAACCCAAACCAATTATAGGAATCAACAACAACATTAGATAGAAGAACCATTCATCCACGTATTGGTGATATATCCGGAGCAATTTGCGATTAGGGCGAACATGCAAAATGTAAACAAAATGTTTTTTCAATGCAATGCATAATCATTACCACTATATAATGAGTTTTGAACTTTTTGTCCTGATTGTGGTTTAATTTTATTCATTAAATATTGTTTTGGTAATGGGCGTAGTGTTATTTGATTATCAAAACAATTTACTGTGCGATTTACCCATGGACGAAAACCTAATTAACTGGTTCTTTACCATTTTGGAAAGAAACACACTAGTGTTGCCAGATCAGTGGTAATGCAGCCCAGTGCTTATGAAATTTATCCTATAGCTCTTATCGATGAACATTATTATTTGGAGATGGTAATCAATGGTTAAGTACAGTATTTGCAAATAGTTGAAATGTTGTATTTGATCATATAAACTCAGTTAAAAAGCTGAAATAGTTTATTATCACAAATCAGCACGCTTTTGGAAGGCATTACCACACAGGGGAGTTCTTCCATTATTCATCTCTTGATCCATTATTCATACTGATCGGAAATGTGGTTTGATGTATGAATCAATCGATTCCTTCTGTGATTGAGTTTGCTTGGTTTCATCAACAAATAAAAATAAATAAAATTAACAAGAAATAAAAAGTTAGAAATCAGATGGTTATGCGTCCATCTTTTGTTTTCGAGTAGCACAAATCGAAGGGTGGCGAGATGAAAAAAGGATTGGTAACCCTAGATACTATACTTGTATCGAGGTCTTTTAAGGTGAAGCGATTTTGCTTATATTATGCTAGCGACGAAGTTTTGAAGAAAAATGCAGTTTTAGAGTACGCATCGGTAATGGACGATATGGCCGAATTTGAATTGGAACTATCTGAAGATCCTAGAAATCAGCATACGTCAAGGCAGACCAATCTGAAAATAACAACCAACACAAAGGCAAAGAAACAAACCGAACAGAAGAATGAAGAAACAAAACATTGATGAACGATTTTTTTCCTTTTTATTATTATGATAAAACTCTCACACCCACACACAAACTCTCTCTCTCTCTCTCTATCTCTCTCTCTCTCTCACTCTCTCTCTCTCTCACTATCTCTCTCTCTCACACTCTCTCTCTCTCTCTCTCTCTCTCTCTCTCTCTCTCTCTCTCTCTCTCTCTCTCCACACACACACACACACACACACACACACACACACACAGAGACACAGGAACTAGACTGAAGAAGTTACAAAATGCCCACTTGAACTTGTAAACGTAACACTGACTGAGTAATTAAATAACATAATGAGACGCAACGACCTCCCAAACTCTTTTAAAAGAAGCTTCTCTCTCATGAGTCCCATCCGTAAACCATAAAAATGATACTGTTGGGACTACTGAGACTTGTAACATCAGACATTGCTAAAACTGGTAGAATTCAAATATATTGACGTCATAATGACAACTTAACTGAAAACTGCTCAAAAAGACTTTCAAAGCACATAATGTTGAACTAAACTACAAAAGACTGAAGAAAACACACTGACAAACTAAATAACAAAACGACGAAACGACACCATACAAAACAGTAGACATGAACTTTTTTTTTTGTTTTTTTTTAATACTTTATTTAGCTGACTTTTAGCCACCTGGGCTAGTTCGTCACCTAGACATGAACATGAGTGAGAGAAAGGGGAAGCAAACTTGAAAATTTACCACCTCTTGAGGCAATGTCAACAGCGTCTCTATGGACGACATGATCCTTGCACGGCTGGTGAAATGCTTCAAAAAGGAATTAAGTCATATCATTTTTACCGAACTTTCAACAGCTGGACGTTCGGTAATCCGATTTAACGGATTTCGGTAACATTTGACAAGTTCCGGTATTAGGGTGGTGGTGAGTGGAAGGTGATGATTGGACAGTGGGTTGGGTTAATCCAGCGAGTCGGTGGTTTTTCTGAGGCGAAAAATTTGGGGGAGTCTATTTGGGTGGTGGGGTGTTTTGTTTGGAAAAAAAAAAATAGGGTTTTAATTTTTTTAAGTTTTTTTTTTAATTGAAAACGAACGAATTTCCATCAGTATTATATATGAATCAGAAGCTAGCTTTGTTCTCTGTTTGTATGCTAGATTGTAATTGAATTTATCCATCAAGTTGTAAATTACGAATTGAAATTCTACTTGCAATATTACAATCATCATTCCATTTTTGTTTATTATCTGCTTGTTCGCCCGAATCGTAAATTGCTCCGGATATGTTTATTGAATTGATTTTCCGTTTGCGGAGTTCGTCATTGGAGGAGATTAGTGCCGGGTACATATAATCAAGGTATCCGTGTATTGACTGAATTTTAAATTAAAACCAGTCAAATTCGTTAATTTAAACGACAACATAAACATGCTTTTGATATTCAGTATTTGTTAACATTTCCACCATTTGACAGTTCTTCAATATTGCAATGTGGTTCCATAAAAATCATCAGCATCATCAGCAAATGTGAAATTAAATAGATAATTCGTCTGTTAATGATGGACAAATTATTTAAAAAAAACTTTATTTTCGCATTTCTCGGCTAATTAATGATTAGGGCTCAAATGCCAATTGTAAACAATGATTTTAAACGTTGATCTCT
Source organism: Aedes koreicus (assembly GCA_024533555.2). Classification (NCBI taxonomy): domain Eukaryota; kingdom Metazoa; phylum Arthropoda; class Insecta; order Diptera; family Culicidae; genus Aedes; species Aedes koreicus. Next base: position 115,448 of record JAHHFK020004440.1, read on the forward strand.
CACGAATCACATTAGTTCTACGATATCCAAATATATCCAATGTTAGAGCAAACATTCCTATACCAGATGCTTTGAATTCGCAACAGTGTTTTGAGATTCGTGAGAATTCAACGTTTAAACTCATTGTTTACAATTGGCTTTTAGGCCCTTTTCATGAATTACTCGAGATTTGCATCTAATGGAATAAAGGATGTTTCGATCAAAATTTGGTCAACTTAAACTTGACGTATATCCTTTCATCGTGCATTAAAAAAAATTGCACACCCCTCATTTTGAAGATGTGTGCGTGTAGCGTCATGCCTCTATTTTGATTTTGAGATTAGCACTTCAGTTATCAAAATGTCGTCGAAGGAAGAGAAGCAACGCATCGAAATTTTGCACGTGCATGACGAAAATCCAAACTACTCTCAAGCCAAGTTAGCGAAATTGTTGAATGTGGCTAAATCAACTGTTACCAACGTATTATAAGTGTTCGGTGAACGTTTGTCGACAGCCAGGAAAGCTGGATCGGAGTGAAATCGAAAGCCGGAGGCCACAGCGACGACAAAAAGAGTTGCCCACTGTTTCGAGCGGAACCCCAACCTCTCCGTCCGAGATATCGCAAAGAAGCTGGGAGTGGCGCCTTCAACCGTGGATAGAGCTAAAAAACGCGCTGGACTGTCGACTTACAAGAAAGTGGTGACTTCAAATCGCGACGATCAACAAAACACGTCGGCCAAAGCACGATCGCGAAAGTTGTACACGACGATGCTGACGAAGTTTGATTGCGTGGTACAGGACGATGAAACTTATGTCAAGGCAGACTTTAAACAGCTTCCTGGACAGGAATTGTATACTGCAACCGGACGGGGAAAGGTGACAGGCCATCTGTACCTGTGACTTGAAGAGCACCGTTTACATTGTGACCGGAACCGTCAACCATGAAATTTATCTGAGCGAGTGCCTACAAAAACCTGCCTTTGTAGTGCCTTTCCTTAATCGACACAATTGTTCCGTTCTATTTTGGCCGGATTTGGCATCTTGCCATTACGGAAAAAATGCTATGGAGTGGTATGCAAGTAAGTGGAGGAAAACGGGAGGGGGGAGGGTGGAGGGGAAAGGGGGAGGGTGGAAAAAGAATATTTTTTTTTTTTTTTTGCCAACAACGTTCAAGTGGTGCCCAAGGACAAAAAACCTCCCAACAAGGGAAACATCGGGGAAGGGGCAAAGGGGGCTAGGAAAGCGGAAAATAAGAGGGGCAAAAAACGGTTGGGGGAAAAGGGGTTTGGGGGAAATGGGGTGGGGGGGAAAAAAAAAAAAGTAGGGGGGGGAAAAAATTATGGGGGTGGTAATAAAAAATGGTAAAAATAAAAATTTTATAAATATATTTTTTTTTTTTTTTTTTTTTATTTTTATTTTTATTTTTTTATTTTTTAAAAAGACCGTGCAATTTCGTAGTTGCTACTCCCTTACTGACAGAACTAGTGTAATTGCACAGAGAACCACATAGATGGAGCTTAGGAGTAGCTTTACATCTTCAATGTACAAGTTCACTAATTCTATTTATAGATCAGTACCGGCGCCGGCCACGTCCTCACGGTCTTTTGGGGAGGGGGGAAGGATGATTAGTTTGACAATCGTTGTTATTAGAGACCGTGAACACCACTGCATCTCTACAATTGCCAAGGGAAGGATAGTTGTGTTAGTGAGGTAGGTTATTTTTAGATCATGGATGCACTGTGGTAAGTGATGCGATCAATGAAAGAAAGCGCAGTAGACTGCTTTTTATTTTAAATCTAGTGGTGATAGAAAGAGGCAAGTGAAAAATGGCAAGGAAGGGGACGGGCCTGGGATTGAACTCCCGACAATCTGCTCAGTAAGCAGAACGGGTAACCACTGAGCTACCCAACCGCGTCATTAGCTGAATATTTCTCCTGTATTCTGTAATAACTGAACTTGAAAAAGAAAAAGAATTTGACTTATTAATAAAAAATTTTTCACACACATTTTTTTGTTTTTGTTTATTTTGTGCGGGCCATATTTTTTTTTTTGTTTTTTTATTCACAATGATACGAAATTTCAAACATCAGGACATCAATTACAGCTGATGTAATTTATATCAGTTTAAAGAGCGCAATTTGGGATTAAAAATAAGGACAGGTTCTTATTTGAAAAAAAAAGTTAGATGATTTTTTTTCAATAGGGCCAATTCTAGATCCATAGACCAATATTAGAGTCATTTCTCTTTAAAGACAAAACAAAAATTTTGAAAAAAAATTCACCAGAAACCTAAAATATCTATATGGAACATTAGATGACGCCTTGATCTAAGAAAAAGAATAGTATGACATAAGATTGTAATCGGCATTACATTCATCTCTCCTATTTTCCACGTCGGAAAAATCACGAAAGTGTACCGTCTTTCAATTCTTCTGTTTAAGCATTTCTTAGCTAAATTAGCTGCTCTCAACATAATTTTTCGTATGCACTCTTACAATTTTTTTGCAATCTTTCGACACCGGGATATTTCAATTAGTATGATTGTGGGGCAAGTAAAATCATACACTACGCCTAAGGAGCTTTAGCTTAGCTTGAGCTTAGATGACCGCACATTTCGTAGTTGCTACTCCGTGATTGACTGGAACTAGCCAAATTTGCACCTAGATTCAAACGAATGGCGTTAGAAAACCAACCATACGTTATGTGGTTAATAACGGTGCCTTACTATTCATTGGGGAAGGAAAGGATGAATTGGACTTCCGCTACTACTTGAGACCGAATATACAGGGTAGGCCCAAATAAGTGACACATGAAACAAAGACTGTATCTCCCCCGAAAAGACAAACAATTTAAATGTTTCTTTGTTATTCTGTTTCTTATAGTTTATTGTTTATGTGTACATATTTACATTTCGATTCTATCGTCTTTAGCTTTAATTATTGCCCTTAGTCTCTTCGGAAAAGCATTACAAGCGGCACCTGATTTTCGGGAATTTCATCCCATATCTTCTGTATGGTAGCTTTGAATGTTTCAATACCCATTGGTTTGAGATCTCGAAAGTGAGCTTCCATGATTCCCGAAATAGAGAAATCCAGGGGATTTGCATCTGGCGAAGAAGCTGGCCATAATTCCTTAGAAATGAAGTCTGGCAAATTCTTGGTGCACCATGCTTGGGTAATCTTTGCTCCATGGGACGGCGCAGAATCCTGTTGAAACACCCATTTGCGGTTACCGAACGTCGTTGAAGTATGCTTCTTCAAATGCTTTTCCAGGATCTCTTTTGCGTTGTATGCTGCGTTGATTTTTACACCCTTATCAATGAAAAGCAGTGGAAGACGACCTTCAGCAGAAATCGCTCTCCAAACCATGACCGAAGTATGATTTTGGAAGCGTTGAACTGCGCGAATTAAAGCAGGGATGTTCTGAATACTCGCTGCATAGACCCTATCATTTTGAGCGTTGAAACTTTCATGGAAACAATCATGGAATCACCGTGCCGACGAAGGAATTCGCGACAACGAATGACTCTGTTCTTCTTGTTGGCTTCCGAAAGGCCATGAATTTTTCTTTTCTTGTACGGCACCAATCTCAAATCCTCTTTGAGAACTGATCTGATAGTTTTCCTGGAGACGTCCATATCCTGAGCCAGTTTATATGAAGAACGACAAGGATTTCGGCGAATTCACTCACGCACCGCCTTTACAAGCCGTTTGGTACGTACACTGCGAAGACGACCTGTTTTTTTTTTTTTCTTTGGATCGATGGTTTCCCTCGTCCTCCATCTTCTCAACGTCCGGTCGATTAATGTGCGGCATTTTCCTTCCTTCCGGGTCTCGGCCAGTATCTGGTTGGGACGCTTTCCCGCCAAATCCAACTGAAAAATCCGTTGTCTTTTGAAATCCATATTTTTCTTAGGCACTTCCTGTCGACGGAATCTAGCGAACACTAGTTTGTTTACATATTAATCAGTCCCCCTTTAATATGCTGGCAACCAGGTGGGTAGAATAATTCCACACTGAAACAAAATACTGCGTCACTTTTGGGCCTACACTGTAGTTCTGCATCCCCAAGCACCCTTTTACAGCCGCACTCAACAGAGAAGATGATTTGTTAGTAGGGAGTGTACATGTGATCTGGAAAGTGATGCGACCTTATAGCCGATTCGGACTGATTTGAATCAATAGTAAGGATGCTGTTGGGGCCACTTACAAAATATAAAGGGGGTTTTCATTCTGAGTTCAAACAATTCGTAAATACGCTTGAGAACCGTTTTGAATCGAACTACACTAAAATTAATGATGCTGTTAGAGCCAGTAACGAAACGTGGTTGTGGCTTATTTTATGATGGTGGTTTACAGCAATAAGAAAAAAAAAATTTAAACTTGCTCAATTGCCGCTTTGAACTGATTAAAACCAACCGTAAAGATGCCGTAGGGCCACTCACAAAGTGCGATGGTAATTCTTGAATGGGAAGATTATTTAAAAACGATTTGAAACGGTTTGCACTGCCGGAAATAAGTTTTTTTTTATTCCTTGATTATCGAGATTTTCAGCCCTGGGCTGGTTCATCTCCCGTCGTAGTCACTCAAATACCTTTCATCTGCCGTCGTTCATCTCCCGTCGTAATCACTCCAATACCTTTTGAGTATTTTCGTAACTTGTCCGGGGGTGAGATTCGAATTGGTGTCTTTGGCGTGACTTTCGCCCCATGGAAATAAATATGAAGACATGCGGTAGTTGGGCAAATATTCATTTTCTAATGAATAATCATTTGAAATCTTGTACACTGCCGATAAAATAAAAAAAAATGTGAAAAATAGTTTGTTTCTTAATTTCTATATCAGTAAAAAAAATAATAATGGCATTTTATGCTTTTTTGGGTTGGAATTAAGTATTAAGAGGAGTTTGATTTTTCAAAATAAAAAAAATATTTTATTGATGTTCGTCCGACTAATAAAAGGTCTTAGTAATGTGTAGCATCGCCTTTTCTCATTATGACTTCTTCCAATCGTCGAGACATAGAAGTTATGAAGTTCTTCAATATATTCGGATCCATCTTAGACCATTCATCTTGAACTGCACGTTTCATTTGGACAGCCGCTTCATAACTCCTTCCATGATTGAAAACATTATGGGAAAGTAACCCCCAAACGTTTTCAATTTAGATCCGGACTGCAGGCTGGCCACCCCAATACAGGGCATGTCGCGCTTGAAAAAATCCTTGGTAGATTTGGAGGCATAATAGGAAGCCTGTCTTGTTGGAAAAGTATGTTCTCATTTAAAACATTTTCGGAAAATGGGATGAGAACGTCTTACAACTGTTAATGCATTTTAGAGTTCATTCGCGTCGAGATGAAGCAACCAGGCGTTTTTCCAGTCAAGCTAATACCGGCCCAGATGTTCACCGCTCCTCCACCAAAGTTCCGATTCTCCTTTATTGGTATCTCTTGCCTGTCATTGTACCAACGGCTACCAAAACCATCTGGTCCATTAAGGTTAAATTTCTTCTCGTCACTGAAAACCACGTTCGACCATTTGTCGTCTCAAAACCGGTATTTCTCGTAGAAGGCGAAACGGGCTTTCTTGTGACGAGATAGCAGCAGTCTGCGAAGGGCCCGAAGGCCGCCTTCTACTTGATCGATCCACCTTACTCGTTGCGCGCCTCTTCTTCTTGTGCCCGTTGGACCGTTATCGAGAAACATTTTTACATACTCAGCCCACCGTAGTCGACCGATTTTAGCGGTGTATAAAGTTCGGTCCAGTTAGAATCCGGAATCCCTTATTGTGTTGCAGCGGCACGGAAAGTGACCGCTGCAAGAATTCTTTTACAGCGGCGCCCACTTTCTGTGGTATAAATTTCACGGTGTTTCGTGCAGTGAGTCAAAAGTTATTCCAGATGGAAGCCGAGAGGAGAGAAAAAAATTTTGCACACAATTCTGATAATCCAACGTGGTTCGCAATAAAAAATCGCCAAATTAACCGTGTATGATGTGCTCAAACTTTTCAGGGAGCAAAAGAGCGTGGATCGAGTGCCTCAAGGTAAGCGTCGTAAGCTGCTGAAGGTCGTGAACCAGAGGGTGTTGAGAACCGTCAGAGCGAACCCTGGACTATCAGATAATGAAATCGCACAAAAATACGCTGCTGCTCGCAGTACCGTTCGAAGAATTCGTTTGCAAGCAGAATATCGTTCTTATCGCGCCAGCAAGCAACCAAACAGAACATTGAAGCAACGTTTCGTCACCAAAACTCGAGCTCGGAAAATGTACCAGCAGGTTTTGACGAAGTACCAAGGATGCCTGCCCATCGACGATGAAACCTACGTCAACATCGATTTCGGACAGCTTCCTGGCCAAAAATTCTACATGGCGACGGCACGAGGAGATGTTCCTGCGAAGTTTAAGCTTGCTTTTATGGACAAATTTGCCAAAAAAAAACTGATGATTTGGCAAGGGATATGCAGCTGCGGAGCAAAGATCAAAGTGTTCGTGACGAATAAGACGATGGACTCGACGCTGTACAAGGAAGAATGCCTCAAAAACCGCGTACTACCTTTCAATAAAGCCCATAAAGGTCCCGTGAAGTTTTGGCCAGATTTGGCGAGTGCCATTACAGCCGGGAAGTCATCCAGTGGTACCGCGATAATAACGTAGATTTCATTGATAAAAAACATAAATCCACCCAACTGCCCGCAGTTCCGGCCCATCGAGAGATTTTGGGCAGTAATGAAGCGGAAGCTTTAGAAAAGTGGAATAACGGCTCGGGACGCGACTCAGATGATCAAAATGTGGGACAAATGTGCCAAGGAAGTTGACTCCGGAGGTGTGCAGCGTTTGATGGGAGGAATAAAGAAGAAAGTGCGAATTTTCATTAGAAACGAAGAGAAATAATTTTTATTGATATTTTTTCCTTGAAGTACAGTGAATTACCTTTGTTGTGTTTAACTTATTTGTACATCAATCCGTTACCGAGATACAGATGATTTTATTATTCCGGATTCTAAATGGACATAGCTTTACGATAAAAAGTTCTCCCAGCAACTTATGCAATTCGTGGTTCATTCGCCTCCTCCACGTTCCGTTTTCCTTCTGCTGTCCTCCGTGGGAGGTGGGCCGCAACCTCTTGGGGTAAAAGACAGGGGGGGGGGGGTGGTCCCCCAAAAGTGATGTGGTGGGGGGGGGGGGGGGGGCTGTTGTTTTTATTATGTGTTGGGGGGGGGTGGGGGGGGGGTGGGTCCATTTTAGAGTCCTTCGAAGGCAAGATTGCCAGCCATAATGCGTATTTGTGTCTCTCTGCTGGTGGCACTATCGGTGGTCACCAGTTAGCACAAATACTTGAATTCGTCTACCACCTCGATTTCATCACCGTCGATCTGAACTCGTGGTGGGAGGCTAACATTGTCTGCTCGTGAGCCGCTTCTTCTCATGTATTTTGTCTTTAACGCATTAATGACAAGCCCAATCTTGCTTGTTTCTGCCTTAAGTATGATGTACGACCGAAGTCAGGAGGTGGTTGGAGAAATTTGTCTTATTAGGCAGTACAGTTAGTTTACAAGGTTGGCTCATTATCCATGAGATATTAACGTTTGAATGTTCACCTTTGGCAGATAGATCAGGAGCACGAACAAAGTTTACTGCAAGAATCATTTCATTAATTGATTTGGTATGAACATACCCTTTTTGTGCTGCTAGTCAAAACAACCATCAATTTCTGTAAGCTCGTCTAATGCTCCGATGGTCACAGTATTGGCTGGAAGTCCTGGTAGAACCAGTGATATCACATCAACAACAAAGTCACACATGAAGTTCAACACGTTCTTCGTACGTTTCCATTCTTTCGCATATCTAAAAAACATGGAAAAAAAGTTTTGAACCATTAATAAAAAAAAAATCTACCGCATTCCGTAGCTGCAATCGGTTACCGGGAAAGTTGATTGCAAAAACTACCACAAATTGCTTGTTGTTCCGCCTAACAACGTCTTTGATACTGGTAAGGGAAAAGGGAGCGGGGGAGAAACATTCGCTAGCTCGTTAAGTTCCCACTCTCGTAACTACTCTTAACGAGAATGATTAACCTCCAATATAAGTACCTTGGTTACAATAATCCAAGATTTTTGGAACTAGACTTAGGGAATTTAGCAGATAAATGTTCAGCGATGTTCTTTAAGGAATTTAAGCCTTGATCTGACATTTTACTGCTTCTATGGAAAAATCTTAAACCTTAACCTAAAAAATACCGGGGAAAAAATACCGCAAAAAAAGTATACCAACCCCTCTGGCTCACATAGTTTTAGTACTTCGTGTGACCACCTTTGGCTTCAATAACTACTCGGCATCGTCGTGGCATCGACTCAATATGTTGTTTCCGGGGTGATTTTGTCCCATTCAGTTGATAGGGGGGGGGTGATGGATAAACTTTTTTTTTTGCATACTGTACGTCGCTTGATACGGGCTGGTACCAATGAAAATTTCACCAATTCTCTCACGGCTTCTGGATTATAAGCAGACCAACGTGATTCAGATTGATAGAACAAGCTTCTATTTTCCTTTGCGAAAAATTCCTAGCCCAAACTGGCAATCGAACCCAGCTACCTTCAGCATGGTTTTGCTTTGTGGCGTTGTCTTTCAAATCTATATAGCTAAAGGATATCAAACTAGAGCGCATGGAGCATATCAATGTTTTCAGTGAATTGAACTGACAATCTCTGAAAAAAAATCTAATGACTAATGACCTCTGTGGTATAAAGATACTAATTTAAGCAATGCGTAGCAGTTGCAACCAAAATCATGACATACAAATTCTTATACAAAATGCTCCAGCAAACGACTTTGTTACAACTGAAACCAAAACAAAGCGGCATCCCTCCACCCTATTTTCATAATTCTGCAACCAAACTCTTTGGCATTTCACGAGATACCATACCTAGTTGCCAATCTTTTCCCTGTGTGATCTGTATCCTTTGCACGTCAGCGAGTCACGTGGAGTCAGTTCCCACTGAGAAGAACACGTGCCGGCATGCGACATTTCCCAGCTGACAACACGCCAGCTCACTGCCTAGCACGGAGGTTCCAAATTGGCAACCACAACGGGGAAAAAGCAACTCTTCTCCATTGATGCAATGTAGTAAAGCACAAGTGTTGTTGATAGCCGACGACAAAAGTTTAATTTCTTTTCCATTATTTTTTTCCTCTTTGCTTCTTGTAACGAAGAAGCTTTCTCCTGCGCTCACGTTGACTTTCCATTCCTTTGTATACAGTCGCTTTGCCAAGTGGTCGTTCTTGTTATGCTCCTTGCTTTTCCTTTTGCTTATTTTTTTAACCTGCCCCAACAAAGAAAAGTCTCTTGCTTGCAGACGGAGACGGTCGAAATCCTTGCCTCGAGAGGGAAAGAGAAAGAAGCAGACTTTTATTGCTTCAATGTCCAACTGGGCTTTCTCCTTCAGGTGCGGGCTGATTCAACAGAAGAAACATGATCCTTCTTTGTTTGTTTTCTCTCTGCCATGTTTTTGGCCTACTTATTCAATCCTTCTGCACGGATCTATGATTTAACCTGGTTCAGGTGGCGGGCAAACATTTGTCCACCCAATTTTATTGGGGGATTTAGTTTGAACCGGTTATGAATTGTACTCAATCAATCACCAACTGCATCCCACCAAGTATGTTTCCGAGATCAGATCCGCCTGACAAGATGTTCCTACTTTACCTTATTGTTGTGATAAAGTGTTTATTTTGTTGCCAATTTAAGACAACTGCTGGGGTACGGTTGAATCCAAAGTATGACTTGACGTTAGCAGCTGTCCCATCAATTTTTCGAAGAATGGAATGTCGACCGAGTGGTTGAACTATAATCAGATGAAGTTTGGTCCGTCAAAGTCTGGTTTGTTCATATTTGGATAACATGAATCGTGTTTTTAGCTGTAACTTAATTTCGAACTGATTTTCAATATTACAGGATATCAATATGGCAAAGCGCTGCTAATTTAGAACCGGTACGCTCTCAATCGGATATATCTTATAGGTTAGGTGTTCTAGTAATAATGAGTCTAAGTGTTTTTAAAAATCGAAAAATTCGATGCCTATCATTAACATTTTTGTAAGATTTTGGATGTGCGTGGTACTCAGAAAAAAATAATGAATTTTAACAAGCGCGTAAAATTTCCCATCGTTTAATTCTAAGCCAAAGGAAGCGTAAACAACGAAATTGTTTGCAATCTTTCATGTGCCATACAACAGTGTTTGCATTCTTTCATACAACAGGCTAGATTCAGGCGTTATCTGTCTTAAATTTACATGAAATATCCCGTTATTTTCTGTCAAATCTTGCATTCCCTTTATGTGCATTAGATAACGCAGAAAATTCAATGTTTCTTTTTATCTGTGTACTAAAACTAATAAATTCTCATGTTCAATAAAAACTTACGGATTTTATTGACAACATTTGAGATATTAAAAAAATGCAATATTTGGAATCTAGCTATGTTCCAGTAATAGAGGCAATGTACTGGAAAATGTTCCAGTAATAGTGGAAATAAAATGTTCATCTAAAATAGTGTTTCTATGCACAAATGGAAATTTTCCTTGATTTTCTTCATTGAGGTAGTACAGTGCATCCTCCCACCGCCTTCGTGACGATTTTTGTAATCTTGTTTAAGATCAAATTTGCATCAATAATGGATAATCTATTAACTCAACCAAGTTTGATTGCAAATCGTATATCGCATCAATCCATCAATTCTCAGGAAGTTGAGGAGGAAATTTCTCGGTTGAAAAACAAGAAAAGCTGCTGGAGTTGACCAACTCCCAAGCGAGCTATTAAAATACGGCGGTGAAGCACTGGCCAGGGCGCTGCACTGGGTAATTACCAAGATTTGGGAGGAGGAATGTTTACCGAGGATTGGACGGAAGGAATAGTGTGTCCCACCTATAAAAAGGCAACAAGCTGTGATTCACGGGTGGCCGCGCTACTACGGACCAGATTTTCGCGATTCGGCAAGTGCTGCAGAAATGTCACGATTATACCGTGCTCACACATCATCTTTTCATCGGTTTCAAATCAGCTTATGATACAATCGATCGAGACCAGCTATAGCAGATTATGCACGAATATGGATTTCCGGAAAAACTGACGCGTTTTTCAAAGCAACGATGGATCGAGTGATGTGTGTCGTCCGAGTATCAGGGACACTCTCGAGTCCCCTCGAATCTTGGATAGGGTTACGGCAAGGTGATGGATTGTCGTGTTTGTTGTTTAACATTGCGTTGGAGGGTGTGATTCGAAGAGCTGGGATAGCCACGAGTGGCACGATCTTCAGGAATTCTGTCCAACTATTTGGCTTCGCCGACGACGTTGATATCGTAGCACGTAACTTTGAGACGATGGCGGACACGTACATCAGACTTAAGGCTG
>JAHHFK020004441.1:0-87500 GCA_024533555.2 Aedes koreicus
TTTTCCTATGTTCGGGACATAAACCACTGCGACCAGTAATTCTATTGTGCATATTGTATCTATTGTGGTAAAACCCGTATCCTTTGTTTAGTGCACGTCGAGTTACTTCATCACTATTGAGAAATTATGAAGTATTCGGTGTTATTACAGTTGTCATTGTTTGTTTTGTTGGCAATAAATCGAGCTTTATTGAAAGTTTCCGCTATTTAAACCTTTTGAGGAGTAAATTCACTCTTCAAAGGCGCGCCCCTTTATCAGTCAAAACCGGGTTCATTGTAAAGGAAACCAACAGTGACTCCGATACTGACCATGCATCAGAACCTTAGTCATAACCAATTCAAACTATAATAGTCCTACGTCAAAAAAAAACTGGAACCAGGGATCATCAGCTGCGCAGCAAGGTGTTGAGGTGCGTGAAAACCAACCCCAGTCTTTCGATCCGAGCTGTGGCAGGAATGTACAACGCCAACTTTCAAATGGTGCGGAACATCCTTGCCAGGGAATGATAAAAGTCGTACAAAGCCAGTAAACATCCGAACCGACACAGGAAGCAGAATTCCGAGGCCAAAAAGCGTGCAAGGCAAGGCCGTGTTTTGACGAAACACAAAGGCTGCACTTTGATCGATGACGAAACATATTTCAAACTCAATTTTAAGCAGCTTCCCGTCAAAAATTTTACGTCGCGGCTGGACGTGTGGATGCGCCGGAAAAATTCAAGTTCATGTTTGCCGACAAGTTCGCGAAGTTCGGCGATGATTTAGCGAGTGATTCGCAATTGTGGCCTGAAAACGGAACCATTCGTCACATCCTCGACGATGACATCCCAAGTTTACATCGAAGAATACCTGAAAAAGCAAAGCGTGTATTGCCGTTCATCCGCAAACGTAGAGGTAAAGTCATATTTTGACCCGATTTTGGCAGCTGGCCTCACAGCTACCTCAAGGTGGTTCTGGAGTGGTAAGATCGATTTTGTCCCCAAACTAATGAATCCTGCGAATCACCCGGAATTTATCGACAAATACTGGGGAATTTCAAAGCAGCGACTTCGACAAAGCGGCGGGGCAGTCAAGAGCATCCAGCAAATGGGCAAGATGGAAACAATGCACTGATTCTGTGACCGTTTCCACTGTGCCGGCGCTGATGTGCTCCATCAAGAGGAAGGTTTGAGATTTCGTTCGAACTAGAGAAATGTAACCATCTAATGCTAAAATTTTGAAGTTTTAATAAAAGTGTTGTAAAGCAACCAAAAATGGACTTTTTAAACTTATTGAATCGCGGATTACAGGTCTTTTTGTGAGTACCAATTTAATTTTAGTCAGCCTTCATGTTCTAATTATAGGGAATGGAATTTTGTCATTTTTTATGCTACTTGTATTTCTCGTCATTACATTCATTTAAACCCGCGATCAAGTAGCGCATCACTAGCATTGAGACTATCTAAGTTCCTCTTTGATTTTGCTCTGCTTTCGACAAAATATCCAAGCCACAGCAATGCACTGACCCAATTACCCTTGTAGTTTCCGGTAACCGTCTGAGACCTTCATCCTACCATATCCGCTGATCGGCAGCTTTGGATGGATTGAGTTGCATTTCGACATTGGCCGTCGCATCATCGTCACCCGCAACGGAGTGGTGTATCATCTCTTTGAAGTGCAAATAGAAATGATTTCGATTTCCCTTTGCCTTGTGCCGATTACAAACAGCGCGACAACATCTGAAATGTGTCAGCTAAGGTAGACTTCCAACTATGAACCGATCTATTTTGGATATAGCCCACACACTTCATCACTTCAAAATTGATTCATCTACCGTCACCGGCATGGCTCGATGCTGGATCGTCCAGTTCAGTATGTTCAGTCTCATTGCAGCAGACAAGTGGACAGCGTAAATGTAGCGCAAGATTTACGAGCCCACAGAGTAAATATAAACCTTCGGTTTATGTAACTTTCCGTCGTTTATTTTGATGCAGCACACCTGTTTTCTATAATACTATAGCATTGACTAATAGTTCGTTCTTCAATAGTTGGATGGAACCCCACGAACACATGCCATAACACATGAGTGCACTCTTAGCTGCACATATTAGCTGATGCAGACAGTGTGAAGTACGACGTTGAACTGTTTCTTTTCAAAATTGGAAATGCAAGGGCGCACGTGACCTTGGCCGTTCGCATGTTCACTCACGCGCACATGCTTTGTCCACGAAGGAACACATGCTTTTATCTACACCGCCATGGAACCTATACACCATGTGCTTGCAAAGTTCCATTTTCATTCATGGCGTCTAAAAAATGAGCAAAATATTTACCTTCTATCGAGGAGCGAAAACCCAATGACACCAACAAAATTGCGATCGATTAAAGAATCGCAGATGATCAGTTCCGAAACCGATCAAAATATTTACACGGTGATGTGGGTAAACAAACTGACGAGCTAATGTCGCTGTAAGGTATGAGAGGCGATGTTTTTCACAATGAGGCTAAAAAGCGAAATGAGCGGTAAAAGGTGCCACTGGCGCTTCCCGCTATGATGGACGTGACCGCAATCATCGTGACAGGAGCGTCAATTTGTCAATATTATTGACATAATAGGAAGCGAATGGTATGAAATTCTGAACTGCTCCGATGAATATTAATCAACTGCCCGGGAAATGTGGAATCAGATTGAAAAGGTTCCGGTTAAGTGACAACCACTGGCCACGTGGACTGAAGCTGGATTGAGAGGGGGTTAAGTTGACAAGTATCAACGGTACATTAATGAATATATCATACTTGGTTGAATTCCTACATGGGAGAGGGATTCTAGGTTGATTATTGACTAGTGATACAAACCAAAAGTCATGCCCAATTTAAAATTGATGAAGCCGACTGAAAATCGGATGTACTTGAAAATAGGCCTTAATAATCGCATTATTCATATATTCATCCAACGCAGAATCAAGTGATTTTTAGAGCAAACATTGATTTACTTTTGTAATGATGCTTGCGTTCGTTGAAAATAAATACAAACAGAGCAAACCAAACCTCTCGTGCGTCAATCCTCTGAATTCATATTGGATGGATCGCGAAGCGATGGGATTAATGCTTATAGGGACATATATCCTACGTGGAAGAAAACGCCATTGTCATTATTTTTCAGCTATCCTACACTTTTCTTCTTTTTTTTACAACATATGTAGGGCAGCGTAGTACTTCAACATAAGCGCCCGTTTCCGGCAAACCAGAACGGGACATGAAATATATCCTTTCAAATAATTGAATTTCGATATGGAATACCAAATCATACATTAAGCTAGTCAGCTCAATTCAACAGACTATATTTCTATATGAACGCATTTTATGAATGTTCACATGCGCGAAAACAAAACAATCACTCGAAACAAAGCCTTTTTACGGCTTACTGCCAACTGCCGCTGTGATATCAATGTTTTCTACCGGGAAGTGAAATTGTTAGATTTTCAACAATATCTCAGCACTCTGTGATTTGTTTACAAATCCATCGACACATCCACTCAAAAAAATCGGCACGTTATTTCAACGTGAAATTTCAGGAGACTTTCACCAGAACATGATATTGAAAAATGCTCTGAAAAATCCAGTAAAAATTGCGTGTCCAGTAAATGCCACGTCAAAATACAAATAACTTTCATTTGATTATCTCTTAGAACCCCAAGCCATGTGGAAGTCACGTTAACCCTACGTGAATTTCAGGTAATTGTTAGTGAATTTGGTAGTGGGAAACTAATTACGTGTTTCACTGGAAAAATGATGTGAAGATGGCACAGTGGTCCAAAATGGTATCAAAACGTGCATTTTCAAGTAGCGCTTTTAGTTCAGTTTTGTGATCTTCGATGAAGTTTTTAGTTGTCGAAATTTAATTCAGTTAACATATTCGGAAGAGTGACTAATATGTCCGAAAATTAGATCGACAAATTAATTTAGTTGTATTCAATACCTTCTATATTTGGGAAATTTGTTTTGACGTTTTCTGCAAGTACATTTGGAAAGATTTTTTACTCTGGAAAAAGTAATGGTGGAAAGCTATATTTTAGAGGGTCATCCACAAATAAGATGTCCAGAAGCGGCAGAAAATAATGCGAAAATGTTCAAACTTGAGTATTGGGTTAATTCGTGTAGCTAGTGACTAATTTCTGTCGAAAGTGTATTTGTTTATGTTTACTTTCAAGTGCTGCATCCAAACATTCTATTTGTTTTATTGCAAATTCGTCAAAATGTTCGCGAAAGAAGTGATCACCAGTTTTTTGCTCGCCCAGAAGAAGCCGAAAGAGATTGCCAAGGTGGTAGGGTGCCATTTGGCAACAGTTTACCGCATAAAAAAGTCCCTGCAGGATGGTCCTAAGCAGCGGAAGCCGGGAAGCGGACGTCCGCGCTTTGCACGCACGCCGAACGTGATCAAATCGGTCCGTGCAAAAATTGCTCGCAACCCGGTGCGTTCCATAAGAAAACTTGCAAAGGAAGCCAATATTTCGGAGAAATCCATGCGGAGAATCATCAAAGAAGACCTGCATGCATCTTCCAGAGCCAGAGTGAAACGCCACTTGATTACGGACCGGGTCAAGGAACTACGAGTGACTCGTTCCAAGAGATTGCTTTCCTTGTTGAAGGAGGAAAAAATGATAATCCTGTTCTCCGACGAAAAGCTTTTCAGCATCGATGCTGTGGCCAACAGCCGCACGGACCGGTTCATTTCACCGCAGAAAATGGAGAACGTTCCGGAAAAAAGTGAAATTCAAATTTCAAACCAAACATCCGGCTGGTGTCATGATGTTTGGCTTGGTGGCGTCCAACGGTTTGAAAATGCCACCTGTTTTCATTGATGCTGGAGTTAAAATCAATACCGAAGTGTATATCGGTATTTTAAAGGACCAAGTGCTTCCCTGGGTGAAGGCCAACTTCTCCGAGGACCAAAACGTTGTCCTACAGCAGGATGGAGCGCCGTGTCACACGTCCAATCGAACCCAACAATGGTTGAACGATAACATGAAGTTTTGGCCGAAGGATTTGTGGCCCCCTAGCAGTCCAGATCTTAATCCGTTGGATTATTCGATTTGGGCATATGTTGAAGCACGAGCCTGCAAAACATCACACCCTAGTGTGAAAACCCTGAAGTCAACCATAACACGCACATGGCAGTCAATGTCGGAGGACTACGTCCGAAAGGCATGCTCTGGCTTCCGGCGTCGGCTCGAGGATGTTGTTAATAAAAATGGATGACACATTGAATAAATTTTTTTAAAGGACTTTTTAAAGATAACTGCACTCGAAAATGTTGATAGTATTGCTTGAATTAGTTGAAAATGGGATTTGCAAGAAATAGAAGAAATTTTCGCATTATTTTCTGCCGCACCCTGTATCTCTACAGCTTTATTGTTTGTCTTGATAATCAAGAAAATAAATGTTTCTTGTAATATTGCTGTATCCAAGCTATTCGAACTAATTGTTCTCCAAAGGCTGGTCCATGACTATTCACATACTATTTCTCCTGAACAACACGGTTTTATGCCCAAGCGCTCGACGGCGACCAACCTCACCGAATTTACATCGTTCGTCATCCGCGAAATGGAACGCGGTCATCAAGTAGACGCCATACACTCTCTGCGGCGTTCGATAAAATGAACCATCCGATTGCAATTTCCAAATACGAGAAAATTGGGGGGGGTTCACGATCAATTGTTGAACTGGCTCCGCTCATACCTGACTGGTAGAACTATGTCTGTGAAGATTTCAGATTATGCCTCGTCCAGCTTTTCAGTAACATCCGGTGTTCCGCAAGTGTTGGTCCATTCCTTTTCCTGTTATATATGAACGACGTGAACTTGGTCCTGAGAAGCCTGAAATTATCCTACGCGGACGACCTCAAGCTGTACTACGTCATAAAATGTCCAGAAGACGCCGATTTTCTTCAGCAGGAACTACAAGTGTTCGACGACTGGTGCCGGATCAACAGAATGTCCTTAAATGTATCCAAATGCTCGGCTATCTCCTTTGGCCGAAAACGTGCGACGTATCTCCACGACTACATCCTTCGAGGAACACGCTTGAAACGTGAAACAACACTCAAGGATCTGGGAGTAATGCTCCACTCAAAACTGTCATTCGACAACAACATTGCCAATATTGTTTCTAAAGCCTCATCGCAGTTAGGATTCACAAAAAACTTCAAAGACGTTTATTGTCTGAAGGCACTATACTGCTCTTTGGTTCGTCCTTTTTTGGAGTAATGTGCTGTCGTTTGGTCTCCTTTCTACCAAAATGCAGTCCAGAGGATCGAAGCCGTTCAGCGAAGTTTTATACGCTTTGCTTATGATGATGATGATGATGTAATACTACCATCTATTGAAGCAAGGTAACTTTCCATAGCAGTGGAATAATCTGAAAAACGATTTGATCAGGATTCTATAGTTGTCTGTGATCATCAAGCTCCTGTATGAAGGGCCAAAAACGTTTGTGCGGGCCCGTAAGCAGAGACACTTACGCGAAACCCGCGAATATAGGGAAGAGAATCTCCTTCCAAAAGCAAGTTCACACAGACAGCACTAGAATCGAGCCCTCGAATGACAGAATAAACCCAATAGATGGGGTCGAAGAGCCCGCCCTCGTTCCGCGAAATGTTAACAATAGGGAGGAGGCAGTCCCATGCTCCCTATCCAAATCGTTTTACTTGGGTGCCCTGATGGTCCCTCCCTTTCCCCGTTATATGTTATTTAATATTTAGTATATTTTGTACACAAAATATTAGGATATCATTATAGACAAACATGCCAATTTATTCAAATTTCAAACTTGAATGATACTACCAATGGATTGTTACTGAAAAATAAATAAAAATTAGATATGTATTAATATCCTTCTTGTCCTGGAAAAGCTGAAAACAGAATAGATCATTCCAAATATCAAAGATAAAATTTCAATAAAAGATATTGTTTTATAAGACATGTTGTAATATTTTTTCTTTATACTGTTCTAGTAACATTTCAAATATAGCAATTGGAGTGAACGAAGAGTCCGGTTTGATGATTCCTGAAATAAATGGCTTATCTTACCATAATGCCACTAAACACAATATTAAAATATAATCTTACATTGCTTATAAGCACATGCCAGTCTTTTATGAATATAGTAGTTGAAATTCAGAAGTGCAATTTTAAATTAAATGTAATGCTGAAATGCTGAAAAACAAATTGAGCCTTTGATGCCTGTCGTGTTGCTCCCGGCTCTTACATGGTTTTGGAATGCAAAAATGATTCCAAAGCGTGCTGAAATTATTGATCAAATGAGAATGGGAAATATACAATATGATTTAAAGGTACACGATCTTCAGTCGCACCCCCTCACTTCGCTATTGTCAGATTGACAACATTGCCCAGGCTACGCCAACCAGCGTCTCCATGTTTCAGCTGGCAGTCTTTTGTGATCATAAGACTCGTGGAGGCGTGAGGTAGGAACTTGTGAGGACGAGAGGTCGGCCGCACCCTCCTTCGAAGTTGTCAACTCACCATTTGAAGCCCCAGAACTATGTGCAGACCGCCCAGTTTTTGACAACGCTTGAATTCCCAAATCGTACTTTTTTAGACTCAGTAACTATATGTTGAGTAGCTTCTTCAAAGTAAGATTTAATTTTACATATGACCAGTTCATTGGCAATACTTAGAGAACTTCAACATTTTTTCAGTTGTTGCGGCTTTTGAAAAAGCTGATTTAATAGCAGTTTATCAGTCAGAAACTTCATTTGGAAACCATGTTCTTATCGTTTTAAAAATTTGTGAAAACATTTCAGTTACTGTGGAAAAGCGATAATTGCTACTAGAAGCATCTAACCGTGATAATTTTCCTTCGGTAGATATTCCTAAAAACGGTGCAAGAGCTTTTAGTTTTTCTAAATTAATCAATGATCCTACGGATTCTCCCGTGGAAGGTGTTTCCTTCGATGAAACCGACGAAGTTGGAGGTGAAGTTTGTTTCTCAATTTTTGCTTCTGCAGAAACTGTTACGGGAATGTTCTCCCCACTAGTATTTGAAAACCTTTAGCGACTTTTTGTAGATAATTTCATTTTATTCGCTACCCAATCCATGCGTCTGGAACGTAGCTTATCTAAATTACTCTGAGTAATTGAACGCAAATGAGCGCTTCGTAGAATTTAAATTCTTCATGATCGATGATGATGTAGTGTCCTTGGAAAACTTTTCGATCTAGCCATGCACTGCACTCTTGAAGTATGATGAAGCCTATTCTTCGAAATCGTTTCACGCCCTTCTTAATAATAAACCAGTTGCTGATGTTCGAGGTGAACTAATGATTGGTTTGTTCGCAAACGCCCCGATATAGGAATTTGTTTTATGCCTATGATTTAATAAACTGTCTACCTGGCAGCTACCTTGAACAAAATTAACAAACCAAATACACTCCGTCCATTTTCTATAAGGCCAATATAATTTTTGACTGTCACCTCTCAGGAAGAAATCACATCACTTCAATTTGTACCATGAAATGTTTGTGTGAGTAAAACCTATCCCATGCATGGTAATGTGCGTGTGTGAACGCACCAAGCAGTAACTACTATTTTTGCGATTTACCGTGTCCATTTTGTTTAAGACCATTGGCAGATTCGCGTGTTTTCATTTTGCTGCATCAAAATACCCAAGGGAAAAGTGCTCACGAAGAAGGAAAAGGGAATAATCGAGGCATTTCACCAAGAAAAAGTGTCAATAAGGGAAATCGGACGGCGGATTTGCCGGTCCCATCAAGTTGTGCGCAATTATCTCGCTAATCCTGAAGGATACGGAAAAAACAAAAAAGCTCCACGGAAATCAACGATAACCGATCGCGAGAAGAGGGAGATAGTTAAAACAGCTTTGCACTCGACTAAATCCTTGGGCTATAAAGGGGCTAAAAAGGGCTATAAAGGTTAAAGCTTCAGCGACGAATAGAAGTTCAACCTGGATGGTCCGGACGGCTTCAATGGATACTGGCGCGATTTAAGAAAGGAGGAACAATATTTTTCAACACGGAACATCGGGGGTGGCTCATGCATGGTTTGGGCAGGCTTTTTCACGTCCTGCAAAATGAATAGTAAGGACTACATAAGTATTCTTGAAGGATATCTTCTGCCTTTTTTGCGCAAATATCGTCGGAAGAAGTTTACGTTCCAACAGGATGATGCCACTATTCATACCAGCGAGGAAACGAAGCAATGGCTCAGGAACCAAAAACTCGATTTGCTCGACTGGCCGGCGCGTTCTCCTGACCTAAATCCAGTCGAAAACCTTTGGTAGATTTTGGTTCGCAGGATTTATTTTGACGGAAAGCAGTATGCCACTGTTGATGAGCTAAAGTCCGCTATTACGACAGAATGGGCCAAATTCAGAAATCTATTCTACTGAATTTAGTAAACAGTATGCCAAATCGAATTTTTCAGGTCATTAATCGAAATGGCAAAGCTACGGATTATTGAACTTACAATATGCTGATTTTTATAAGTTTTACTTAATACAAATGCGTAATATTTGAAATGGTCTTATAGAAACTGAACACCTAAGAAATATTAAACCTTATTACAAAAGTAATAGAAGGAATTTTTAATCAAAATAAATCTAAGACAAACAATAACTTGCTATGCATTATTTTGGTATGAAAACGAGTGAAAAAAAGTCCATCGCCAAAATTTCACCAATGAAAGTTTATGAATTGATGAACAAGAAAATATTTTTTTCAAATTAAATAAAACTTTACATGCATATGAAAATGGTTTTTCCGGCTTTTCCAAGCAATTTTCCTCCACTGCTTTTTTTCAGATTATAATTTTTCCGAATTTTTGAGAAAATTTCATTACAGTTTGGAAAAAAATTTTTTACGATGAATCGTTCTTGAGTTGTGAATTTTTGAAGTTAGAGATGTTTGGGAAAATCGGAAAACTTCAATTGGTGTTATGCAGGAAAACTGGCAACCCTGATTTTTTAAATATTTTTGTTTGTTCATATATCCATGAGCCCTACGCGTGGACAAAATTTCGTAACACTTCACTAACACCTCTATCCGGTTGGGAAAACATTATATAACCATTTCGGATAGCGGTGTTCGTTTTCGTGAACGAGCCGTGAGTCTCGTTGGAACCAAGCATGTATCATTGTTTACAGAAGATTATTCGTCGTTTTGAAAACCCGCTTTGACATGTTATACAAATCTTGACATATTGGAAGATCCCGCAAAGTAGAACAAGTTCATGAATCATTTGATCACAGCCATCCGAAGCCACGATTAGTAAGTCATTAAACAATTCCTTAAGCAAGCGCCAAACGTCAACAAAATTCCCCCGAATGAAGTCTCGAAAACATGTCTCACTCATGAAAGTACGTATGTACGCAACAGCTTCCGATGGATTTCGAGTGTCCACGACTTGAAGCAAAAAAAAATCCCAAAACAAACACACCACGCGCCGGCTGCAAAACAATTCCGCTTCTACATGAAACCCGCTGACTAATGATGTGATCAAAACAAAGCGAACGCACAGTGCCAGATACCGGTTCCCGATACTAGCAAATCGTCGCGTCGCTAGAACAAGATATGGCTGTAAACTTCCCCGATGTAACCGAGCCGTGGTGAAAAATTTAAAATCTGAAGACGACCCATATCCATCACATGGGAGTTCAAGGATTGAACAATCAATTTATGAACACACACGGACCGGCTTGGGCGCGATTTCTATTTATAGACATCGGGGTTTATTTTAGGATAAACCCCCTTCGCATATCGCGATTTGATACCGTCATCATAGGCGGAGACTACGAAAACCACGACGTTGATAGCGTGATGCTAATGTTGATGAAGTGAAGTGACTCTGTTCCGCTCTGCTTCGTTGCGTGTGGGGGAGTGGATGGTGCGTGGTGGGAGGTTGTGGCGTGTTTGTTAATCAACAAATTGAATACACGCATGAATAATTAGCATATCGAGTTTGTAGGGTTGTAGACACTTTCATTGCCGTTTGCGCTAATTCGGGGAAACTACTTATGATGTTTCTTATGAACATGGCTGGATTTGAACCAAGGTACAGGCATTCCCTGAATAAGATTATGGACGGAGCCAACTACCCACCGATTTTCCCCACAGAGCACAGTGGTCAAAAAGTCGATTTTCACGCTCTCAACTGATAGCTCCCTAAATAGTGGAGCTAGAGCGATGGCATCTTAGGCAAAGTTGCTGGATATGACAAGCTTTATATTTTGACGGCATGACTTTTGTGATCAATCCCCCTAAAAGTGCGATAAAAATTCATTTTTTTATTATTTTTAGATAGAGAGTTAATGTCTCCAGCAAATTTGTAAAAAAAGTCAGTCAATAAAAAACAACTGTGTCTTCAATAAATTGTATGTTTCACCCAATTGAAAAAAGAGAGCGTTTTATAAAAACTAACCTCCAAAAACACATTTTTCACTGAATCATTTTGTTTCTAATTTTAAGGGCAATATAATGATCTACAAAGTTATTTGCAATATCTGAATACAAAACTTTCCTGAACATACTATACCTGCATTATTACAGTGGGATGAGTTATTAAACTTTTTTCCGTTTTTACGTCGTACCAGTTAGTTTGTCCGTCCACGACCGTCAGCTGGGAAGTTATGCTCAAAACAAATATTGATGGTTTTACAATATTTCATGATTCAAACAGTATAAAAAAATTCATTGTCATGGTAACCACACCTTCAAACTCATTATTTTTAGCTTAATTTTCAATTTAATTTTTGTCAATATTTTCATTCATTATATGTTACTATAATTAAACCGACTTTTATTACAATTATTATTAAGAATTTGAATTCAAAGCCGTTTTTACTTGCAACCGCGTCTTTTGTTAGCAGCTGCTTATCATCGCCAGACAATGTTTTCTCGTGTTTTTTGGGCCAACCACGAATGCTTGTAATCAATTGATCTGATGATACTAGAAACCAGTTGAAAAGACCGCAATTCTGCATTTATGCATTTATGACCCCAAAAGGAAAATGCCTGTATAAAATCACAAGCTAAATAAAAGGGTACACTTTCTTGAGAAAATTGGTTCTACATCAGTTCTTCTATCTGGGAAAAATAAAAAATAAAACAAATGAGTTTAAGGCCTAATTGACGACCTAGAACATCCTCAATATGAAGAAGTTCATAAAGATAAAATAAATGCCTTATTGAAAAGTGTAAAGCGTTGTTTTAGAATATGGTACATTATGCATACGAATTATTAAATTCCCGTTGATAAACGTGAAACATTTTTTGTAGTTTTCTGGAATGTTCAAGTTTATCCAAAATTTACTTGAGTTCAGAACTTCAGATATACAGTTGTAACAGTAACTTTTAGGGCTCCATATGGTTACGATATGTATTCAAACATATTGAATGAAGCTTTTGGAAGGTGAGCAGTCGTTATTTGAAAATAGTGTGTTGAACATCACCAACATCATCCAAACTGACCCTGAGTTCAAAACTTCAGATCTACAGTAGTAACTATAGAATTCTGGGGTACACAAAGTTACGCAACGTATTTAACCATATATAGTGAATATTTTCGAACGTAAAAAAAACACATTACTTAATAAACTGGGATGATCTAGGTCATCCAAACTGTTCATGAATTCAGATCATTAGATCTACATTTATAACATTAAGTTTTTGGAGTATGAAAAGGGACATTATGTATTTAACAATATTCATTGAATAGTGTGGAAGGTCAACAGACATATGCGACAATCTTCGGATATTCTAGGTCATTCAAACTGCCCTTAAATTCAAAACATAAGATTTAAAGTTGTAACAGTAGTTTTTTGGGCTAAAAAGTGTGACGATATGTATTCAAACATAGTCAATGAATCTTCTGGAACAGTCATTATTTGAGAACTTTGTGATCCTCTAGGTAATTCAAACTGTCCTGGAGCTTAGAACTTGAAATCTACGGTAGTAACAGTAGGTTTTAGGCTATACAAAGTTACGTCGCGTATTCAAGCATATTCAGTGAATATTTTCAAACGTAAAAATACATAATAAGATAATCTTGGGATGGTCTAGGTCATCAAAACTATCCTTGCGTTCAGAGCTTCAGATTTACAGTTGAAACCGTATTTTTTTTAGGAGCACGATGTAACAATAAATATTCAAACATTCAATTACTACTCTTAAAGGTCAACAAGCATTATTAAGTGATATGACATGTTCTAGGTCATCCAAACTATCCCTGAGATCAGAACATATAACCTACAGTTGTAACAAAAGTTTTCTGGGCTATGCAAAACAACGATGCGTATTGACACATATTCATTGCATATCTTGGAAGAACAACAGAAATTATGAGACAGTCTGAGACGTTCTAGGTTATCTTAACTACCCTGGAGTTTCAAACTTAAAATCTTCAGCTGTAACTGTAGCTTTCTGGACTAAAAAAAGTAACTATATGTATTGGAACACATTGAATGAGTCTTCTGGAAGGTCAACAGATATAATGAGATATCTTGGGATGTTCTAGGTCACCAAAACTGCCCTTGAGTTTAGAAGTTACGAGCTATAGTCGGAGCAGTACCTTTAAAACCTATGAAAGGTGACGATATGCACTCAAACACATTCAGTGTATCGTTTGTAAGGTTACCAGTCATTATCAGATTATCTTGCGATTTTCAAGTTCATAAAAACTGACCTAGAGTTCAAAACTTGAGATGTACAGTAGTAACTGTAACCTTTGGGCTATACAAAGGTACAATAAATATTCAAACATATTCAAACAATATTCTGAAACGTCCACAGACATCACAGGATAACCTTGTGAGTTTCAGGTCATCCAGACTTAAGGTCTCCAATAATAGCTTTATGGGATATACATGCTTTATGGGCATTTTTTAAAACATATTGTACCTTTGTAAAGCGGATAAAGCTACTGTTACTACTGTAGATCTTAAGTTCTGAACTCTAGGAAAGTTTAGATGACCTAGAATATCCCAAGGTTATCCATAATGTCTGATTGTCTTTCAGGACATTCAGTGAATATGTAAGAATACATTTCGTAACTTTGTATTGTGGATAAAGCTACTGTTTCAACTGAAGAGCTTAAGTTCTGAACTCTAGGACAGTTTGTATGACGTAGATTATCCCAAGATTATCTCATAATGTCTGTTGGTCTTTCATGATATTCATTGAATAAGATTGAATACATACCGTAGTTTTCTATAGCCCATAAGGCTACTGTTTCAACTGTAGATCTTAAGTTCTGAACGCCAGGAAAGTTTGGACGACCTACTCCATCTCAAATAAATATTTCCTACTTTCATCAATAATGTCTATGTGATTGAGCTTCAAATCAATTAGAATACACCAAATTGCTTGTATAATAACGCTTGGAAAAATTTAGGCCTGAGAGGGTCCTCCCTTAGCTCAGTCGGTAAAGGCGCAGCTACAAAGAAACACCATGCTGGAGGAGGCTGGGTTCGATTTCCGGTCTGGTCTAGAAATTTTTCGCAAAGGAAAATTTCTCAATTCCCCGGGCATAGCGTATGGTTGTACTTGCCACACAATCATACTAATGCAAAAATGGTACATGGCATCGAAATCTCTTAAGGCTTGCTTCATTTAGAATTGGAACAAACTTTTGCTCAAATTGTGGCGCTCCTGGTGGACGGATTTGGAAGTTCTTGGCGCCCATGTGTCGGGAATTTTGTCAGCTTGTATTTTTTACATTCCGCAAATCGACTGTACTTTGTAAACATTCAACATGGAAGCCGAAAGAAGGGAAAAAATTGTGCACTGTTATTTGGAAAATCCATTGTGGTCTGCATCTAGGCTAGCTAAATAGCTGAAATTGCCCAGAAATACCGTATGGCGCGTTATCAAACGGTATAAGGAAACATTGACGACGATTCGGAAGCCTCAAGCCAATCGTCGGAGTGGAACTGTCGACCGGAAACTGCGTGGTAAGATTTTGAAGACGATTAAGAGGAATCCTAATCTGTCGGACCGTGATTTGGCCAGAAAATTCGGTGCTGCCCATAGTACCGTGAGGAGAACTCGACTCCGGGAAGGAATCAAGTCGTATCGAACTAGCAAACAGCCAAATCGGATCATAAAACAGAATAGTGTTGCCAAAATCCGTGCTCGGAAGCTATACGACCAAGTGCTGACCAAGTTCGACGGGTGTCTTCTGATGGACGATGAAACCTATGTCAAGGCTGACTTCGGGCAAATCCTAGGTCAAACATTTTACTTGGCAACGGCTCGGGGGGATGTTCCAGCCAAATTAAAATTTGTTTTTGCCGACAAATTTGCACGAAAATTCATGATTTGGCAGGGCATTTGCAGCTGTGGCAAAAAAACGAAAGTTTTCGTTACAAATAAGACAATGACGTCGGAACTATACCAAAAAGAGTGTCTCCAAAAACGAATTTTGCCGTTCATTCGATCCCACGACCATCCCGTAATATTTTGGCCAGATTTGGCAAGCTGTCATTACAGCAAAGTCGTTCAAAAATGGTATGCAGAAAAAGGGATCCAGGTTGTTCCGAAAAACCTTAACCCACCCAACTGCCCCCAGTTCCGCCCTATTGAGAAATACTGGGCAATCATGAAGAGGAGACTCAAGGCAAAGGGAAAGGTTGTCAGAGACATCAATCAGATGAAGACCTGGTGGAATAAGATAGCTAAAACGATGGACAAAGAAGGTGTGCGCCGCCTAATGAGCCGTGTTACAGGAAAAATTCGAGAATTCCTTCGAAACCATGACGAATAATTTTGTCCGTATTTTTTCTTAAAAGTATGAAGAAAACGATACATTTGTATAAAAAAAGATCTTCAATTCAATAATAAATAACTGAAATACAGGCAATTGTTTTTGTTCCAATTCTATCTGAAGCAAGCTTTAATTAATAACTGTGAAAAATTCATTTAGAACACTAAGTTGAGAGCAAGCAATAAACTAATTGTGAAAGCAATAAGCTTGAAATGCTAAAGAAGAAGAAGGGTCAAACAAATTCTCAAGTGTAGTTTAAAATTTGTGTGTTTTTGTAATGAAATAAATCATCATCATGTTGAAAATCAGTATTAATATTCAGATATATTTTTGCTCATATTTTTAAAAACAACCAAATGAAAAAAAAAATGAAAACACAGATAAACAATAAGGTATGCGCACAGTAAAATCTAGTCATGGATTATTAGCCACATCTTTTTTATTTGTCAATATAAAGATGGCACCAATACCGCTAACGCAGTACCATGGTGTGTGTGAGTGTTTCAACATACGGTTTGCTGTCACAAAAGCATTGTATTGAAAATAGAGTCGAAAGAACAACAAGTGCGTGAAAAAAAATTTGCACAAAAGCGTGGTAAATCCGTCTATTTCGCATCATGAAATAACAAAATCACTCGGAGTCACACATTCAACAGTAAGTAGCGTTTTGAAAAGCGCTTCCGCGATCGAAAAACAGGTTCTGGCGGCAAGCGGAACGACAATTTCAAATCCCAGCGGGATACACTGCTTCGGCTTATTAAGCAAAACTCTAACCTTTCCATCCAAAATGTGGCTAAAAAGGTCAAAACATCGTTTTCTTTCAATCAAAAAGTGAAGAAAGCGGCAGGATATAAGACGCTCAAGGTAATAAAAACCCCAAACAGGAACGAGAAGCAGGAAACCAGTTCGAAAACAAGAGCGCGTAATCGTACGACAAATTGATGACAAAATTTGATGGCGTGGTTATGGATGATGAAACAAGCGTCAAAGCAGACTTCAAGCAGTTCGCTGGTCTTGAGTTTTACACCGTATTACAACGATCACTTCAAGGCCAAACAGTTGTCGAAGCTATCTAAAACATGGTTTGGCAGGCTATTTGTAGTTGTGGTTTGAAGAGCAAAATCTTCATAAATACAGATACGATTAACCAACAAGTTTACGTCAACGAGTGTCTGCAAAAACGACTTCTACCATTCTTCAAAAAACACGAGTTCTGTGTTGTTTTGGCTTCATTTGGCGTCTTGCCATTATGGTACTGCGGCTCAGGACTGGTATGCAGGAAACAACGTCAACATTGTACCAAAGGAATGTAATTCTCTAAACACCCCAGAACTTCGTCCAATTGAAAGATATTGGGCCATTGTTAAGCGGAACCTTAGGAAATCGAAAGGAGAGGCAAAAAAGGAGGAAGGTTTTTGCTAAACAGCGGGAAAATGCTTCCAGAAAGGTGACTGCGGACACTGTGCAGAACTTAATGGATGCTATCAAACGTAAAGCTAGAGCATACGGATATAGTAAGTCCAAATAATGATATTTTGATGTTAATGAGTTATTAATGAACTCTTTGTTACGAAGGTTTTTTTTCGGAATTGAAAATAAATAGAAATAATGTTATACTGTACAGTTTTTCTTTGGCTAGATTTGGCTGTGCGCATACCTTAATTCAGCGTATCGTTCACGAAACTAGTCCTGCTACCAATACAACCCTTTTATCCATCATCCCAGTCATTTATTGTGGATGTGCTTTCAATGAAATGAGTATCACGCCAACACCTTCCGTCCGTTGGCGCCGGTATTTCCTTAGTTTACGAGCACCAGATTTTACACATTGAAGAATTATGTAAGTCCGAAGCATCATTCGTTGGATATCTATGTAGTAACAGCTGATCTGGCAATAGAGGGGGTCGGGCGATCAATCGTGCCCATGCCCATGCTCAAAACCTTGCTCGTTCCTGTACCGATTGATGCAATTCCTTCGTTGTCCCAATTGAAGTTTTCTGGCATGAAATTACCAGTCCTTATAGAAAATATAAGGAACTGGTGTACTTTAAACATAATAATTACAGCGCCTGCTACAAGTCTATATTACCTGCCAAATGAGGTACCTACTTTGATGCGTATTTTGACAGCTTCAATCTTATCATTTGCTGTGTAATAATCATAGCCGAGCAACTGCTTAAAATCAGCTTTGATGCTAATTTCGATGCGAGATCTCGAAACTTTGCATACCAGTGAACTAAATTCTTTTGCGCACGGATCGTCGGTATGTTTCCGTTTCGGCAACAATCGCATTGACAAACACGCAACGAAAGGAATGTAAACAACTCGCTATATATATTTTTTTTGTTCTTTCGTCAGCACAAGGAACTTTAAGTACAATCTAAAGACGCGACGCGAGTCAGAACGTTGTGTTATTGTTCTTACAAAACGTAAAAAGGGTTACATGTTGTCCATAAACAGGATGATGTCCGACCCTTAAACCCGCTTTAAGTTTTGTAAGAACAATAAGTGTTGTGTTCAGTCTCGCGTCTTTCTAGTAAACAATACGCTTCAAGAAAAAGTTTACAAAATTTGGAAAATGTTTTTCTGGTTTGAAAAAAGTGACGCAAGTTTGAAAAGGCTGAAAACATTCTTGGCTCGCCCATATTCACAATAGATTGGGTTTTTCTTCTGATCAGTTGTTTACGTTTATTAAAATGAGAGACAGAAGCATGATCCAAAACGTAACCTTTTACGGTTTATCAAAATAGTTTATAAGAGGTTACAACAATGCAATTTAAGGATATTTACAAACAAACAAAGAAATATTGAAAAACGTATTGAATATTTTCATAGAAATGATCTTACAGATATTATTTGATTTTTTTCTTCCTTATTTGATGTTTCTCTAATATTAGACATCCGATACTCTTGCTCTTTTTTTCAACATAATATGGGATTAATCACTGTCTCTAACGAAACGGAATAAACAACTAACAAAAAAATAAACAAATCCTTATCTTTTATAACAAAACAAAAGAACTCTCCGCCTCTATCTAGCAACCAGCAACACATATAAAAAATTAATGCGCAAACTTTTCGGGATTCCCACCCCTAGAAGCCGTTTCCAAATTACATACGACTAGAAATTAACTTCAGTTGCCAAGTGGCAATAAAATACATATTCTATTCGTGATCAGCCGCTGTCGGCAAGACTCACAGTTTGTCTACATAATTCCATCCTTCCAAAACAAAAAGTAAAACCGCGCCAGGTTCGAGAATTTTCGATTTGACCCGCACAACGTCGGACACATTATCAGACAACAATCACGCCACACGGTCCATGGAACAGCGTACATGGCTATATTTACGTCCATCGACCTACATTGAAACGTCACAGTTTGTTCTTCAGCCCATCATCAGTCTCCCTCTCCTGACGTCCATTCCACCCTAAATCGTCAATGACGATTTGATGGTAATTACTTAGTATTCCGTTTATGTTTCATGCATAAGTATTTCATAACAACCGAGGAATATCAGTTTCATCCCCTTAATTTGCCGGTTGGCTATTGTTCACAACAAAAACATCGTTCGGACCGATCTGTAGAGGTGTTGAAGCGAAAATTAATGCGCAAAGTCATGGTTTAGTTATAATCTTCCATCAAAGTTCACTGCGGTTTGAGATTTCATTATTCCGAATAAATCGTGTTTGTGCTAATCGCTATCTGGGTTGATACGAGAAGAACTTGTTGATGAAATGTATAGCAATGAGGTTTCGCGGAAGAGGTTGCTGAAAAACATCGTGTGCTCATAAAATACGCGTAAAACAAGATGCGCAGGAAACATAAGAATAACATTGAATGTTGTAAAGAAGAAGAATAAGTTCATTAATTTAGTTGATAGTTTCGGAAATTATTGAATTGAAAATTTTAACATCGTGGCGAAACCCTTAGAGGAATTAGAACTTTTAGCAATTTCCAGCACACCTGTGTGGAACTTGAGTACCTCCGATAATCCGAATAATAAGTAATTGATGACCACATACCAAGATCATGAATGCAAAATTCCATCGCCAATTTTGTCGAACACGTAATTTAAAGTAGATTGCCCCCAGTAAGATGACAACCAAACCAGCAGGTGAGCACAGGATTAAAACCTGTTAATGAAAATATACCGCTTCTGGAGTTATTCGATCAACCAGTCTTAACAAAGGCAATGGAGAATTGAAAATTTAGACAATTAATTCTTCTTATAAAGCAGAAGAAGGGTCCTCAAACTGTGCTCAAGGATTAATACTTTTGTTTGACGCTACTATTCAAAACATTCTACCCAATTGTTCTTCAAGTGCCAGTTTTTCAGATTGAAATAAAATCATCTCACAAGGCATGATGGAAAATTGCGATGCGAAAGTTTGCAAAACTAAAAGGCTATTAGCGAAATCCCATAAAGCTTCGGAAGAGTTCACTTTCTTACACGACAATCTCAGGCAGCGCGCCAAGAGTCAAGGCAAGATTGTCAAAGGATATAAATATATTGCTATCAATTACGGATCGATGAATCTAATAGCGAAGCGGGAAAAAAAGGGAAAAGACTCTATTATTGAACCCAGGGCTTGGCTTGGTACTCCCTTGTACATATTCAACGACAGTCAACCAACTGCCGAGAACAATCCCAAACGAACGAAAGACTACAAACAAAGAGAACCGCGAGAGGAATGTGAAACTCTGAAAAGGATCCTCGTCGGCATATTGGTTGTTGATGGTGCATTTCGTCCACGAGAAGCTTTTCCTAGTTTTTGTCATACACCTACACTGTTTGGGCAAACATATTTTTGCATAGAAAAAGTAATAAACGATCCATAAACAATTGAAAATCGTGCCATGAAAAACGCATTCTTGACCTCTAGGACTGCGGTGAATATCCGTAAAAAAAATAGAAATAATCCATAAAACTCATCACTCTGATCCATACTTTATATAAAATTTAACATTAAAATGTCGAAATTGTACCGTTTTATATCTAGGGCATGATCGTTAAATTTGTACGGATTACTCATAAACATATTGTAAATGATTTTTAAACTTGTAAAACATTCCTTAAACTTGTAAAATTGAGCCATAGAATGTAACCTTTGTGCAATAAAATATACACTAAGGTTTTTTTTACACGAGGGATACGTACCGTGTAAAAAAACCAGGTTAATTCCGAAATCCGTGTAAAAAAAACCGTGTTAATTCCGGAATCCGTGTAAAAAAAACTGCGATAACACGCGAAATCTTTTGCAATGAGAAACACTTAGAAGAATTTCTAAACAGTGGAATGGATAGCACAACAAGTTACAAGATGCAAGCGAGGGCCCCAGGGCCAGAACATAAAATTGGACCGGAGTGAATGTGTGTGGAGATAAGTGGGGATAATACAGGTACATTCATGATGGCATATCTCGAGACCCTTAATATCTGCAAAGGTGCGGTCTTCAGCATAGTTGTTCATAAGGTCAAGGACTTTCAAAAGATGGACAGTTTTATACGAAATTCCACCGCTACGTGGCGCTAGTGAGCATGCAAATTTGAGCATTTACAATTTGTTCTATTTCATGATTCTGATAAGATGGAAAGTTCTAGTCGTCGGCAAAGTTGTTCAGAAGGTCAAGGGCATTCACGAAGAGATATAAGGGGGAAATGAAATAACAATCTCGATAATTGATTATAATGAAATAATTTTTGGAGCGATCATTTTTGCACACCTGTCATAGAGTTAAATCAAAACAAAATTGTTATTATTCCTAACAGTGTGTATACCTGAAGGAACTCTACAAAAAAATATAAACACCAACCTGCTCGTTTTCAGATCGCTTTCAAGTTTATCACGGCGATCGACAAGAAAACAAAATCGGAGGAAGCTCTTACTGAGTTTGTGGTTGTCTGAGAAATTAGTTGAATTATTGAATTCATTCCATTTAGGTTTTCATTAGTGTGTATTTTTTTTTTTGATAATTCGATCATTGTACCAAGAAATTTTGTTTTTTTGGCTACAATGTTTTAGCTTTCAACTACTAAGGAACATTCACCAGATTGAATCAATAAATTTAAAACATAACGATGACTGTGCTATGCATATATTCCCATTCAATTTGACAAATAATTTACAATCATACGAACTGAAGCGGACTAGTGAAATAAGTGTTGTTTATAATATGAGATATTATATAATTAGATTCATAGCCTATCAACTTGTAATGCATAATTAAGTAAACAGGCTGGGAATTTACGTCATTTATACATAATTTAAATAAGAACATTTGTTTTAGAATATAAAAATGAAAAACAGTAGTATTATTGGAACCATAAAAATATAAAACAAAACCAAAATTTAATCCTAAATTATGTAATGAATTTAATTACATTCTCATTCAAAAGATTTCGAAACCAAAAATCTTATTCCGAATAAAAATTGTACTGACCCCAGGCATATTAAAACCAGCTATTGTTATTCAATTAGTTCAACTATAGTCATGGTTGAACTTACTGGCAATGTAAGTCAACTGTCAAAATATCAACAACATTTTTTTTCGATATAACCATTGTATAGTTGAATCAACCATATTTTACTGATGGTGATTCAAGCATACATTAGTATGGTTGTTACAATCATGCACATGGGTTATCGAAAAATCAATGCAAAAATATAGTTGATTGTAGATGAAATATTATTGAGTGAATAATACTTTTTTCTCCTTGTTCAATAGATGGACCGCTCTGTTTGGAATTCCTCCGCTATGTGACGCTAGTGAGCATGCAAAATTAAACATTTTCAACTTGTTCTATTTCGTGATGTTCTAGTTTTCGGAAAAGTTGTTCAGAAGGTCAAGGGCATTCGAAAGGTGAACCGTTTCATTCGGGATTCCACCGCTACGTGGTGCTAGTAAGCATGCAAAATTGAGCATATTCAACTTATTCTATCTCGTGATTCTGATAAGATATGGTTGAACAAGGGATGGTTATATCGGTTCATACCTAAAAACAACTTGTGAAATGTAAGAATTAAAGGAAATGCGCGTCATCGGATACAGCTGCAGCTATTGAGTACTCATCAAAACTGATTAAAATTATTGAGGATGGTGCATACCATGCAGACCAAGTCTTCAACGCCTTTGAAACTGGTCTATTTTGGAAAAAGATGCCTTGTAGAAGTTACACAGCTTTAACTGAACGTACGGCCTTAAAAGATTCGAACGTTCAAAGCCTTAAAGGATCGCGTCACACTGCTGTTCTGTATATGTGTGTACATATGCGCACATATATACATATACACATGCATACATACATACACACAAAAATTCATACGTATATTCTCATATACACGCATTCACATACACTAATACACACACATACATACACACACATACATAAACATCTACACATACATACATGCATACTTATTAAAACACATTACTACATGCACACAAACGCACTTGTATATTTACACATCTACTCACACAAACACATTTAAAATCATACACACATACACTCACTCACACGTTCATTTATACGCACCTACACATAAACACATACACGGTTTTAAAAGACACGCACGCACACATACATACACACAACTTTATTCATACATAAATACTTATCCCCACACAGAACAAGTAGAACAATTTGCAAATGCTCAATATCACATGCTTACTACCGCCACGTAGCGGTGGAATCCCGAGTGAAGCGGTTCACTTTTCGAATGCCCTTGACCTTCTGAACAACTTTGCCGAAAACTAGAACATTCTATCTTATAAGAATCACGAGATAGAATGAACTCAATTTAGTATGCTCACTAGCTCCACGTAGCGGTGGAATTCCGAACAGAACGGTCCATCTGTTGAATGCCCTTGACCTGCTAAACAACTTTGCCGACGACTAGAACTATCCATCTTATCAGAATCATGAAATAGAACACGTTGAAACTGCTTAGTTTTACGCCACGTAGCGGAGTAATTTCGAACAAAACGGTTCACCTTTCGAATGTCCTTGACCTTCTGAACAACTTTGCTAAAGACCGCACCTTTTCAGATACTAAGGGTCTCGAGATATGCCATCATGAATGTACCTGTATTATCCCCACTTATCTCCACACACATTCACTCCGGTCCTATTTCGTGCTCTGGCCCTGGGGCCCTCGCTTGCATCTTGTAACTTGTTGTGCTATCCATTCCATGTTTAGAAAATTTTCTAAGTGTTTTTCATTGCAAATGACTTAGCATGTTATCGCAGTTTTTTTACACGGATTTTGGAATTAGCACGGTTTTTTTTACACGGATTCCGGAATTAACGCGGTTTTTTTACATGGATTTCGGAATTAGCACGGCTTTGTAAAAAAAAAAACGTGTAAAAAAAAACCTTAGTGTATTCGAATATTCCATAAAATATTTAAGATTTTCTATAAATAAATTGTCAATGATTCATAAAACTCTGAATAATGAACCATAAGCGTATAAAAATGATACATAGTAAATCAGCTTTGTTCGCTAAGCCATATGGTATGATCCATAAATTATGCCTGCATTTTTCCAGGTTGGGGTACGATTTTTTTTAATTTTGATCCATAATGATTGTGAAATTGATCGGGACATAACCAATGCGACCAGTAATTTGATCTGTTGTAGTATATCTCGTATCCTTTGTTTAGTGCATGTCGAGTTACTTCATCACTATTGAGAAATGATGAAGTATTCGGTATTTTTTACAGTTGGCTTTGTTTGTTTTGTTGGCTATGAATCGAGTTTTTTTTTAAGTTTCCGCTATTTAAACCATTTGTGAGTGACAGCTTAAAAGGCGCACCCCATTATCGGTCAAAACCTGATTCATTGCAAACAAAACAATCAATGACTCCGATACTGACCATGCATCAGAATCCTAGTCCTAACCACTTCAAACTATAGAACATCAAATAGAAAATGAGAATTCGCATAAATGAAGACTCATTATGTTTTCCTTTTTCCAAGGTGATCCTCGGTGGGTCAATCCGAGTATTGTCGCCTTTCACAAGACATAAAATGTAATAAGGACTAATATACGTTCCTTTGACTACAAAAACAAATATGTTCCCTAGTTTGAATTGATTCGGACTAAGGTTCGGTGGTAGATCTGATACCCCGTAACGCACCACGGCGTTACGGGTTAACTACGTGATTTAGTGACATGTCCGTTCATTCAGGTATCCGGATAAAATATTGCTGCTAAAGAATGATTGTGGAGTTTTTGCGGATCCATATGAAGGATTGAAGAACTAAGCCGGCAGAAAACGGTCGATGTTTCCGACATCGGAAGTGTTAACATAGGGTAGAATCAAACATTTTCCCAGTATAATGCAACTGGAGGGTGTTTTTTTTTTTGTAGTTAGGTCCGATGAGCGATAGCGAGTGGGACAGCAAGCGTCTCCCCGGCATAATTAAAATCAAATTTTCTGAAACAACAGTTTGATCGAGTCAAATATTTGACCTGTAGTTCTTTATGTGCAGGAGGGCTCTTTGCCAAATTTCTTGACAAACATGTTTCGCTGTTGCGGGGAGATCAAAGATCATACCTATAAAGTTAAGTTCACAAAGTTGGTTTCTTATGAATCATTTGTTGAAGATTATGATTTGTTATACAAACTATTATCGATCATTGGCAATTTATTTCTGGAACATTTTAAATAGTTTACGGATGATATGCACATATGTTAGTGCACAAAGGAAAGTTATTGAACCTTTTAAGGATCGTTTGCAATATGTTAATGGGAAATCCGAACAATTTTATACATCATTTCCTTGATATATAACGGTTAATTTTTGACATTTTATTGCTAAATTTTGTTAAAAGTATGGATCGAATTGATTAATTTTAGGGACCATTTATATTTTTTGTGGATTTTCACCAGAGTCTTATGGATCAAGAATGCGTTTTTTATAAAACGATTTTCAATTTTTCATGGATCATTTTCCAAGTTTTAAAGGTGCAAACTAAGGGCTGCTCACTTTTTGTACATTCGAAAGCGATGTTTCTGCATCAGGGAATGCGAGCAGTGTGCTGCAGTTATTGATTGATGAGTTGATGGATGCCAGGACAGATAAACGGATGAATTATTTGCATTTTTTTGGCTTCAACGTTGCCTTACTGAGAAGCAAAAAAAAATGTCTCATTGTCTAGTGGGGTTGGAAACCGATTAAGTCCATTGACTGGCAAGAGGAAATGGCAGGCTTGATTTGCAATCTGTCTTTCCACTGAAACCGAACTTGAGTTTTTCACCAGTGATAATAGCTGTGACAATAAGCAAAGGACATGCAATTTGAAGGTGAGCTCTAGGCTATCTCAGTACTTTTCCCTTCCGTAGGTCAAACTTGTCCCCTTGCTGAATATGGAGGGGCTTAATCTCATGCTGTAGGACAGCATGGGAGACTTAGAATTTGAGCAGTAGTAGGAGTATCACCTTCTACGCTTTTTATTGCAATGGCACGTCGTAGTATGTCAGTGATATTAGGTGTGATACTAACGGTGTTTGTTGTAATTGACTTTTTATTAGACAAAGTTGATAACAAAATAAAATAAATCATTAGATAATCTAATAAGTCGTTTCAAAAATACTCTTTTCATTTACGTGATAACTTATCTTGTTATTTCTTCAATAATTTAAAGTTTTTCCTGTTTTGCTTATGGTATAAGCATTGGATATTATTGCATCCTTATAAGAAAGGATGAATGTTGATCATGGTTATAGGCTGTTGATTGTAAATTTTGCTGTTTGCAACTGTAGCATTTTAGGAAACTATAAATTATCACCATAACTTGTGTTGTGTAGAGCCCTATACCAGTGAGCTGCATATAGTCACAGAAAAGTGTTAATTAAGACCGACAAGTTTTTCTTTTTAACAGGACGCGGATATCAAACACAGGGGACTGTTCAAGGGATTGGGGTTGATCTTATCTCTGATGAAGAATGGTCGTACAACGTGACTCTCCATTTGATCTGCCTAAAGAAGTCATCTCTTCGCTACGGGACTTCTCTCGAGTCATCAACTTATCCCATATCCAAACACATATAGGAATTCATGTGCTATTTCATCCTATGAAAAAAAGAGGTGTGTTAAATTATCTCGCCGACACGCAACAAAAAACTGCAGTAGAAGCTACCATTTCGAGGGTTAAATTAAGCGCAAACACCAACAATTTTCACCTGACTATAAATGCGTTTGATTTTACCATGCCTGCGATTAGATCGACCATGATGCGGTTGATATCAATATGAGGTCTGTCAAATATTCCACAAATGTTGAAGGTTTTACCATAAACGTAGTAAATTTGACTGAAATTTCATGGTAGTTTTAAAGATAGGCATAGTCGGGTAAAATGGTAGTTTTTACTAGATTTATTTCTGTGTAGAAAAACTTCCCGTAAAATCCCATCCAATTTCTATCTCCAGATGTCTATGAAGATAGCTTGAGTTATCGGCATCTTCTTAAGTAGACATCTAATCAACACTTTCCTCCCATCCCTGCTGATCATAAGGACCTGGCCAGGTGTTAAGCAAAGATAACGATGAATGAAGAGCCTGTCACACCCAAAGCAACTTTTTTGGCGCTTCCATCGCCTCAACAACATTCAGGAGAGTGTATGGTTGCCAAATGCTATGCTATGCTATGCTATGACAACAATCTAAGTATGTCGTTTTTTTTTTCTTTGGTCCTACTTCACTAGTTTCTGGTTTAGTCAGGCCATAGTGATTTCAATAGGAGTTGCTCAGTTTAGTATCTTCGACCAGAGACACGCAGATTTATCGCAAGAAAATTAACCATGAAATCCGCATTATATGTAGTCAAACACTAACACCTACATTCGGTTATGCTATTCTCTTGAAAAGAAAAGAAAACAAACGTAAATTTAGGGAAAGGATCATCCGTTTTGGTCAATTTTCATCACGAAGCGGAATGAAGCGGCTACAAAGGGATGTTCCGTAGACTTAAATGAATAATATACAAATTAAAAAAATCTTCTTAAAACTAACATAGCTGTAAGCAGAGCTACAATTTAAGTTTGTGTTTCCATGGTTAACCAAAGGAAACATTGGTCATCAGGCTCCCATTCTATCACGAGATAAAGGAAATACTGTGAACTGAACATAAACTGCAGCATCACTAACAGAGAAGTATATCCATCTGAAGTAAGTCACGCGCCTATGTAAGTAACGCGGTTATGTAAGTCCACTATTACTAATTACATCATGCAGCATCTTTGTCAAAACCAAACCCTTCCTTCCATAATCAAATCTTGACTGTTGCTTTAAATCTGTTCATATCTACTTTTAAACGTACTAAATTTTTTTCCAATATAGTTAATAAACCTTCATCACACTTTGTGAGTGGCCCATCAGTATCCTTACTGTTTGTTTAAATCAGTTCAAATTGACGTTCAAGTGTAATTAAAGAACTGTATAATTTTCCAATGGTGTAGACAACTAACACACATTTTGAGTGCCCTCATAGCGGTTCAAAGCAGCAGAGCAGAGTTCAAAAAAAATGTTTGATTTCCCAACCACCAAACCATTCCAAACCAACATCACACCTTATGCATAGCCCCACAAAGTGTTGAAGTTATAATTTAAAATGCAAAGTAGAATTATTACCATCAGAAACGATCCATGTCATAGTAAATTGGTAAAACCAAAAACAAATTTCACAACACTTTACAAAACTTAAGTAAACAGGTGGCTAAAATCCAATTCCTCGGAAGCCACCATTAGTAATGCCCGGCAACATTTGAGCTCATGTCTTATTCTACGCTCAGTGTTGTGATTTGAATGGCTATCATCATTGTTTGTTTCACCGCGCTGTGATAATTATCTGATAATTGAGTGCGATACTGTGCCGTGTGCCTTGAATGAATTTCTCCTAAGCGTGACCAAAAGGGAACGTTCATTGAGTACGTTACTCAACACATGCCCATTTTCAAACCCCTCCTCTCCCCCAACCGTCACGTATTTTGGAAGAACATCAACTAATCACCATCCTCAAACTCCCTTCCCCCCTTAAAAGCGTGACGTACTAAATGGATGTTCCCTTAATCAATGTTTATCTGGATATGTGGGTAGACTGTAGTGATCGCAGTTTACTTTCTGGCCCGGTTTTGCTTTTTGAGCCCGTGTACTTTATTAATCCTTCAGTGAGTTGTGGCATTTCTACAGTCAGTATTCACAGTTCTTTGAGCAGAAAATATTTTCAAGCAAAGAACGAATAAAAATGATATAGAGATATAGATTTCAGAGCACTCTATTTTTAAGAAAAACTATGATTTTATCACACTATGGCCCCTGGGGTGCGGGGTCGAAACATACCTAAAAAAACGCCCCCGCGGCGTGAAAAACAGGGCCCCCCGCGGGAGAGCACCCCCACCCCCGCGGGCGCCCAACAAGCAACCACCACCCCCCCCCGCTCCGCCGCCGCCACAACCCCTCATCTCCTACCTCCAGGGTGTAGATTATTTTATGCGGATGACGTAAAAATGTTCATGACAATCAACAGTCTTGAGGACTGTGAATACCTGCAATCACGTGTAGATGATATGGCGATGTGGTGCTATTTAAATTTTCTGACACTTTGCATCAATAAATGCATGGTTATTTCATTTAACCGAAAGCGCAAGCCGATTAAATTCGATTATCGTATATCTGATAACGTACTTCAACGTGTAAGGCAGGTCAAAGACTTAGGAGTAACTCTCGATCAAGAGATGACGTTCAGGCCACACTACCACGAAGTAATAGCGAAGGCAAACCGGCAACTTGGATTTATTTTCAAAATATCTGAAGACTTCCGAGACCCTCTGTGTCTGAAATCATTGTACTGTTCGTTGGTGCGCTCAATACTAGAAAATAGTGTCGTTATCTGGAGTCCTTATCAACGTTGCTGGATTGCGAGGCTGGAGTCTGTTCAGCGTAGGTTTGTTCGATACGCACTACGCCACCTACCATGGCGGGACGCGTCAAACCTTCCTGCCTATGAAGATCGGTGTCGGTTGCTTGGAATCGATACGTTAGAACGAAGGAGGCGTAGAGTTCAAGCTATTTTTGTGGCTAAGGTGATCACCGGTGAAATTGACTCTCCGGAACTTCTCAATCAATTGTGCTTCTATGCCCCTGAACGAGCGATACGACAACGAAACTTTTTTGCACCTTGCGCCTCGTAATCATCTTTATGGTATGAACGAACCCCTGCGTGCTGCTGCCGATGCGTTTAATAGTGTTTATTCCTTGTTCGATTTTAATATGCCATTGACTACTTTTATAAGAAGACTATTTTAATGCTAGCGTTAACTGATTTATTCATGTAGACAAACATATGTCAGATGAAATTTATAACAACAAATAAACAAATAAACAAAGATGTCCCATGCAACCTTGTGTCATTTTGAATGATAGGAATTCTAGGTGATTCTTATGTTACCTGACGCATTTACCTGTTGAGGAAGGCTGACTTGTCGTTTCTTAAGCGTTAGCATAAGTAGTTCAAAACTTCCCTCTCGAAGATCATGGCTGTCACTTTGTCGTAGGTGAGAGGGCTTATAACATGCAATAGGCTGCCATGAGAGACCAAGAGCATGATAACCAGGGATAGTATCGCACTCTGCTTTCTTTAAATTGCCACGTCGTAGTACGTTTATTTTAAGGCACTGAAAGAGGTGTGATACTGGTGGGTTTAGCCGCAATTCACTCTTAGACGAATCTAGGAACAATCTACAAATACCTGATATCATATAATTTAAGAAAACGACAGAAAATGCACCTTTCATTTGCTTGACAATGCTTTCATTGTTGTTTATTCTCTAATTGTCATTGATTAAGCATCAAACATACCGTACATTGATAATCTTACTGTTTGCTTCATTATCGAAGAGGGCGAGTTAGAGTGATGATCATTGTGAGCAACTAATACTATGTCCTGAAGTTTCGGGTGCAG
Organism: Aedes koreicus; assembly: GCA_024533555.2. Classification (NCBI taxonomy): domain Eukaryota; kingdom Metazoa; phylum Arthropoda; class Insecta; order Diptera; family Culicidae; genus Aedes; species Aedes koreicus. The sequence continues at coordinate 30,735 of JAHHFK020004441.1, forward strand.
AAAATTCTACATTCAAATATAAATATATTATAATTTACACCGTGTCATACACTTTTTTTCCTTGCATTGGTGTCGTGCAACTATTAAAATGCTTCACGTATGTGTTGGTGTAGTTTTGCACTATGTTTATACAAACGCTTTTAGGTTATGTCCGTTTGTTTTCATTCGGTTTTTATCTTTTACCAGCGATAAAGAAGTTTCGTGCTGTGGTGATAAAAAAGTTTTTGAAAGGTGAGCGTCCGGGCACTATTTGAAATTTGAAAAACCTCGGAGTAAAGCGGGATTTTGTGTACCAAACCATCTGAAGGTACCGTGACACCTGCTCGTTGGATGACCGGAAGAGATCCGGTCGTACTCGTACGGTGCGGACTGCACGAGTTGTTAAAGTGGTCAGGGAACGGATTAGACGAAAATCACAGCGCTCTGTACGTAAAATGGCCGCAGATCTGAATGTTTCGAGATCGTCAATGCACAATATACTGCAAAATGAGCTCGGATTCCAAGTTTTCAAGAAACGTAAGGTTCACGGAGTTTCGGAACCTTCCAAGCAGAAACGAAAGAGCAAGTCTGCTTTTGTCGCGGCACGGTGGGGAAGAATTTATCTTTTCCGACGAAAAGTTATTCGTCTTGCAACAATCCCACAATGTCCAGAACGACAGATTGTGGGCTCTCTCTTCGAGAACTGTTCCAGAGAGTGATAGGAATATTCCACGGTTCTAAAGTGCTGCGTCAGTGATGGTTTGGCGAGGAATTTGCAAGCGAGGCAAATTACCACTGGTTTTCATAGAAAAAGGCGTTAAAGTGAATGCCGTATATTATAAAACGGAAGTTTTGGAGAAAGTTGTCAAGCCATATGTACAAGAGGTGTTTGGAGACAATCACTATGTGTTTCAGCAGGACGGAGCGCCATCGCATACTGCAAATCTCGTTCAGGGCTGGCACCGAAAAAATTTGACCGGCTTTTTGGACAAGAATGAATGGCCTCCCAGTTCACCAGATCTGAATCCCTTGGATTATTTCGTATAGTCATACATGCTGGCGAAGGTAAATGACCACAGGGCGTCTAATATGAACCAATTCAAAACCGTAATCAAACGAATTTGGGACGAAATGCCGATGGAAGTCGTGCGTGCCGCTTGTGACGGTTTCGAACAACGTCTGGAGCTGGTCAAGAAGGTTAAAGGCGGTGTTTTTCCAAAACAAATGCTGTAGTTGATCAGTATTATATTGCAATATAATGGGTAAAGTTATCAATAAAATTTGGATTATAGATTTGAAATAAATAGAGTTTTATTTTGTATGAGAATATATTGGACACGGTGTAAATATACGACAGCCGAAAGCACTAACTTTAACAACAACTTATTTAGCCAGGGATCAGACCCTTCGAATTGAAGAAAGGTCAACGAAAATTGTTACTTAAGACAGACACTAACAAAGAATTAAAGGCTGAGATTATATGAAAAGAGTAGGACGCAGAGGTACAAAGAAGAATGCTAAGATGGAACAGTTGGCACATTTTTTTTCTTTTCAGTGTACTTTTCAAAAATTAATAACGGGGCCTTTCAAATGAGCACACCCCCCCCCGTAAACGGGATGCAAGATCTTTTTGTGCTCATGCCGTTCCCTCGTTGTTTGCTAAATCAGCCACACGTTATGATGAGAATGCCTAAAATTTGGTTTTTAATTTACCTAAAAATAGGTGTTGTTGACAATGGCCAAAATATCGGTAAAATTAAACGATAATAACAGTAGTATACGGAAATTTGGGTGATGTTCATTTTCCAATATTGGACGTAATATTTACCCAAAATTGAATTAATTTTTCGTCACTAATCAAGGACAGAAGCAATGCGGTCGCGATATTTTTTTAATTTTTCTTATTAAACCTTTAATAAATAGTTTATTCATGTCTCAATATTTAAAGCAATCACTGTTGCATTTTTTTTTAAATTGAGTTTAGCACCGACGGATCCTTGTGGACTAAAATGAATCCCAAAGTGCAATTCGGCAATTTACAATTTGTTCAAATTTATTGCAGAAATATTTGGTGTACCGCGTGATAACAGTCTAAACAGTAGTAAATGGATTCCGGTATATTTCTGTAATACTTTTGAACAGTTGTTTCTGCTAAAAAGTGCAGAATTTAGAATACTTATTCAAATGGAAAAATTTTAAAATTGCATGTCTTTTTTGAAGCATTCTTTGAAATAAAACTACAAACAAAACACAATTTTCAGTATAAAGTGACGATAAAAAATCGGTATTTTTTTACATTCATATTCCTTCAGTTCTCAATATTAAATTATCTGTGTTTACGCACACTCTCTGTGTTTACGCACAATTTGGGTATGTGCACTTTTGAGCGATTATCGGTACTTTTTACCAATCTCTAGGTATTCTCATCTTAGCGTGTACAATTATAATGACAATTCAAGATGTGTTCAAAAATTATGACACAAATTGACAGGGCCCGAGGATCGATCACATATAACGTTTGGGATTCCTGAAAAACTCACGAGTATGTAATCGTTTATCGACGGAAGATGGAGTGCAAATGAAAGACGGAACGTGGAGAAGGAGATATTGCATAAGCTGCTAGGAGAACCGCTCATCTTCCACATCGCAAAAATCGGTCGACTACGATGGGCTGGTACATGGGCTGGGCTACGATGGGCTGGTACAAGCAGAAGAGGAATACAGCAATCAAGGTGGATTGGTCAAGTGGACAGCGAATTACGCACCCTCGGCAGACTGCGTTGCTGGCGAAGTGCAGCAGACGATTTTTGTATACAGCAGAGGACACCCAGGCTATGGACTGATTGGCTCGGTAAGGTTGAGAAACACAGTTTGAAAACTGATTCTGTGCTTTCACCCGATTAATCCAACGTGGTCCATTGCGGAAATTGCTAGAATATTGAATGTTGTGAAATCTACAGTGAGTTCCGGGTAGATACGATTCCAGGATCAAAGAAATGTGGACTTGGCAGAAAAAATCTAATTACTTAGCGGAACTATACATTATGCGTTTCTGGGTAAGATGTCAAGAGCATTTAAGACAATTGAGGATGGTTTAATCGAGATGTTGCCTAGCGACATGTTCCCGAAGCTACTGCTGTTTCAAGGTCTCCTGGTGCGGGAATACCAGGAATACGTTGAAGTAGAATTCATCAGAATTCATATTATGTGATGTAGAAGAAAATGTTTCGCTCATCACCATGAGGCACCAAGAGTGGACAGTTATGTTTGCTAGAATGAAAGATATGAAGAGAAAGTGTTGAAAGTTCCGTCAGTGTACGGTAGGTTGGAAATAGAATAGAAGTATTGAATATTGAGCGAAAGGGCATGGGTAAAGTAGTACTCGAACCAAGGACGTTATCATTGCCTAACATCCCGCTGATAACCTACCGTACACTGACGGAACTTTCAACACTTTCTCTTCATATCTTTCATTCTAGTAAACATAACTGTCCACTCTTGGTGCCTCATGATGATGAGCGAAATATCTCCTTCTTCATCATAATCGTTACTCCACGCACGGAGAATACAAACATAACAGAAAGAGCATTTTATGTGGTTAATATTGGTCGAAAATTTGCGCAAAAAAATATTATTTTCGTGACAAATAAAGAAATAAAGTAAAATAAAGTATTATTTATGGTCACACAAAGGTCCCGAATCATTTTGAACAGATTTGGCTAGTTATCAAATAGTCGAGAGATGCTTCAATGGCTAACACTTGTAATACATTGCCAATAGTCTAAAGCCACTGCATTGCCCGCAGTTTCATGCAATTGAACAATATTGGGCCATCATGTAGCAGAACCCTCAAAAAGTCTTCTAAAACAGCAAAAAAAATTATGCACCGATGGTTAGGGGCTATTCATAAACCACGTAGACTTGCTGGGGGGAGGGGGTGTTCTGACCAAAGTCTACGCTCCATACAAAAATTTTAAAAAAATAAATGGAGAAAAGTCTACGGGGGGGAGGGGGGTCTGAGATTTTTTTAAATGAGTCTACGTGGTTTATGAACAGGCCCTTAGCTGTGCAAAGAATAATGGCACGTAATCCAAGAGAGGTGCGAGAGTTCAGACGAGATGAAAATTAATAAGAAGGGTATGTGCCCCTTGACTCAGTCTATTATAGAGTGTCCCAGAAAGTCTAAGCACGATTTGGAAGCGCCACTGTTGCTTCCAGATGACGTTTAAACAGGTGATCATTTCTGTATATCATTGTTTAAATTTCAATTCTTAGCTCTGTGAGTCTCAAGTGCCGGTGCGTTTACTTTTCATGAAAATGCGAAGCATTTCCCCGGAAAAGCGCAAACAGATCATGCACAAATAGTGCACTTTTCCCAACGTTTCGCTGAGTCAGTTGGCAAAAATGGAAGGTTTGAGCATCGGAGCAGTTTGTAACGCGATAAGGAAGTATGGTGAGGACTCTGCCTTTCAGGACAAGAAAAAACGGGCGTTAACCAGGCCTGTGGAACTTCAAAGAGTAACGTCAACCGAGCAAAGACACGGCATGAACTACGGACTATCAAGAAGCAGAAGAAGCCAAAACGAAGTGAATAACAAGCAGCATCTGTCAAACCAAGGGTCCGTAAATTATACGATAAACTGTTGTGTGGAAAATCAGCATGCGTAATTATGAATGATGAATCCTATGGATGATGAATCCTGAAATTTGATTACAAGACGCTTCCTGGTGAACAGTTCTACACGGTCCGTGCTGGGCAAACTATTGACGATGCCGATATGTCAATTTTTACCGAAAAATTCGAAAATTTCGGCATCAATGCATTACGCGAAGGACACGGTAGCCTGGTACAAAGCCAACGGAGTCGAATTCATACCTAAGGAGATGAAACCTCCAAACGATCCCCAGGCAAGACCTATCGAAAGTTTTGGGGTTCTGTCAAAGGCATATTTACGCAAACATGTTAAGTCAACGGATTCCATCAAACATTTTAAAACAAACAGTTTGTGCTGAAGCTGAGAAGAATATTGTAGAGAACAAAAGAGCGCAATAAAAACTCAATTTACTGAAAACCCGAGCTCGTATTGTTATTTTGTGCATAGACTAACTGGGATACCCTATATGTAGCATAGCATAGCATAGCATTTTCCGACCATACATAATCCTGGGTTGGCTGTTGTAGAGACGATGGAAGCGCCAGAAGAGCTGCCTTGGGTGTGACAGGCTCTTCATCCATCGATCTCTTTGCACAACACCTGGCCAGGTCCTTATGATCAGCAAGGGATGGGATGGAAGTGTTGATTAGATGTCTACTTAAGAAGATGCTGAGAACTCATGCTATCTTCATAGACATCTGGAGTTGGAAATTGGATGGGATTGTGCGGGAGGCTTTCCTTGGCGAGAAAGCATAAGTTTATTTACATAGGTCGTTGGGAGTGACGAAGCTAAGAAAATTAATGCACTCCTTTGTTGTCCGCTTTCCTGGGCTGGAACAAAAGCTGGAACAGACTCTTCTTGCATGAGAGCTTGTCTGTCGGTTGTGACAAGAGCACTAACTCTTGTCTTAGCCTTTTGTGGCTTATGGTTATAGCGCCATTACTCGCTCTCTGGAAAGAGAAGAAGGATGAATTGACACAAAGCCGTACACTCGAGCTCAAACACACACAAAAATTCATAAACAGACACACACAAACACAAACACACACACACACACACACACACACACACACACACACACACACACACACACACACACACACACACACACACACACATAGATTACTTGTTGAGACCTTTGTTACACCCCCATATGTCTATTATTGTCCAATCTTACTTTCCAAGGGACGCAATGACCTCCTGTTTCGGGGCGTCAAAGACATTAAGATAACCGGCACACAACTTATCCCAATGTTAACATAACCGGCACACAACTTATCCCAATGGTTCAAGCACAATCATATCATCAGTACATTGATATGATTGTGCTTGAACCGTTGGGCAGCGCATTGCCTATACAAAAATTGAACGAAGAGACTAACTGGGATACCCTATATGTAGCTATAAATTCATTTTTTACTATAACTTATAATCTTTTTTGAGTTGGAAACTATAATCAAGCAGCTATACACTTTCTTAGATAAGCTTAATATATTGTCTGATAATAAAGACTTTAAAATATGAGGCACACAAAAATGGTTATCGAAAATTCATTTTTAATAACATAAACTACAATTTGACGGTAAGGTTCCTAATTCATTGGTTTATTGGATCTCCTCTCCAAAACGATTACCTGCACTTTATCCGTGACTCCACTCATAAAGTTTGTTCTCGAATACCTTAGGTGTTTTATGTTTGGCCTCCGGGAACAGTCTTAATATACATATATACATCCAAATTTCAAAGGATTCTTAACACTTTAGTTTGTCTTTAGCCTTTAGCCTTCTCAGAGTCAGGTTCTCTGTACAGTACAAGTTGTTTTACCAAATCATAATTTTGCGTTCAGACTTGACTTCCCGGATGATTTTCATTCTAAGTTTACTGTAAATGGTGCCACCCCGACGCTTGATGTACATTATACAGGTTATTGGAAGAATGTCTGCATATTTTTTATCACTCACCACATGATAATTTAAGAAAACTTTGATAGTATAGCCAGCTCACATACACACTTACAGACGCTAATGGAGTGTGCAGACGACGTACACAAAGCGTACGATTTTTTCTTCTTTCTTCTTACATAATGAATATTTGGACACCACGTCAATTTGAAATTGTTTGAAAAAAAAACACTGGCAATGCAGATCTGTTGAAGGATATAACGCTGTCAATCCCTTCATACAAAATAATACTATGTAACCCATCATATCTATTCGATAGGATAGGATCCTCCTCTACAAATTTATCGTGATGGATTAATATGGCGAGTTTTTAATGTCGAGAAATTCAAGGAAGAATCAAATGTTTACTTTACCATTGAGAAAAAAAAATGTCCATGTAGCAAAAGGTCATTTTTATTGTATTTCATGCGAGAGGGGTTCTTTCTTGCTCGGTAACGTTCATGCCCTTCTGGAAAATGAATACACTGCGCATTAAAGCTATCAGTATCCAGTTTTTCACAAAAATAAATAAATCAGATGGCTCAAAAACTGTCGAATGGATTCACCACAGTCGCCAAAAGCGAGTTACCTCTAAATAAATAAATGATCTAATTTTAAGACACCTAAAACATTTTCGTCTTGCTACTTTCGCACCCTTTTTCATAGTTATAAAACTCAATTTTAATTATTTATATAATCAAATAATCATTCAGAAACAGTTTTCCCTTGTACAAAAGACGGATAATTTTCAAGCATGAAACTGCAATACTGCACGATTTAGATTGTTTTTCCTGCTACATTTTTCCAAGTTTCCCAAAGGGGTCATTCATTGCTTTACACACGTACACACATCTTAAATGGTGTCGTAATTGGTGTTATTTAAAAAAAAAAAAACTAAGTGCTATTTAGATCATTGTTATCTATCTTTAAAAAAAAACAATGTAGGTACCCTATGATAGAACAATGTCTGCACTCTAAAACAAATGCTTGAAACAGATCTGGAACAATACCAAAGCCCCTGCTTCCACAAAGAAACACAACATTTCAAATAAACAACTGATTACAGCTGAACGCAATCAAGCAAAAAAATGTAATGAAAAATCTTTTCCCTTCCTTCCAGGTTCTGTGCAACATAACCTATTATCGAGCAACGCACTAAGGCATCGAACCGCGAGCGGCAACATGAACTTGAACTTCGCACCACGGCAGAACTAGACACTGAAATATCACACAAGATGCTGTGGTGAGAAAAGACGAAAAGCAAAAGGCGAACATTAAAAAAAAAAGTGGTGGACGCATGATATCCAACCCTGCATAGCCGAAGAAAACTTTAATTGAAGTGATCGTTGAAACACACTGCCAGACGAAAGGACGAGGAACGTAGCGGTGTGAAAGTGGTGGTGGGAAAATATAAACATTTTAAAGCGCTCCACGCAAATGTAAAATTTACGTCAATCGTCGGTATACAGAATTTTACCGGTGCGAAAAAAAGAGCGTCCACTGCGAATGCGAATCCCAAACAACACTGACTGCAACCGACGACGAACGCCGAGTCTTTGGCCTCACCAAGCCAACAAACAGCAGTGTGTGGAGAGCGGCAAAATCCACGTCACTAATACAAACATACACGAACTTGACTTACACGCAGTCAGCAGGCCGTAGTACAACAAACACAGAATGTAACAGAACCCGAGCGGGAGGCAGAAAGAATAGTGAAAAACCGAGTACGTCTTCGGCACTCGGTAAAATCCTTCGTGAGTAGCGGCAGCACGCGGAAGAACGACACGACGACGGCAGTCTATGAAAATTTGCCAACATCCAGAGGACGCAGTCAGTTAGTCGGTGGTTGGCAAGGTATCGGTGCTGATTCATTGTGTCATTCATCAGAAGACTACCGCGCGACGAGCAAGTGTTTTCTCGAAAGCAGTGCTTAAATGAGAGAGAATTTGTATTTCCTGCGTGAAACGATTTTTATATGATAGAAATGCGGTTTAGGTAGACGAAATTAGGAAAAATTACTCGAGAAAACAGTGCCGTGAGAAAATTGCAACGACGCGTGCGATCAGTTTTAGTGAAACCGAAGCAGTTGAATGTTTGTCATTGGATACAAGGCGAGCGGTGAATTCAGTGAAGAAGCACCCCGAAAATCGGTCATATCATAAATTAACTGGTGGATTTCAGTGTCAAACAAGAGTGTGATTGAGTGACAAACGAAGCGACAATGAAACTTCGGTGCCAATTTCAGTAGCCACACCATGACTGCCATGAGGTGTGACAGTTGAAGCCAGAAGAATAGAGAAGCGAAACTTTCAGTTCAGTATAAAATTGTACACACAAAAATGACGAAACCCAATCGGCCGAACAAAAGTGAAACTAGTGAAGCACAATGTTAGCCGTAGACTGCCTGGTCGGTGGATTATTGCTTTGCTCGATCGGTGTGAATATCCTAGCGTTGGGCGCTTTCTGGGTCACCCCAAGTTTGCGTACAACAGCGAATCGGTTCGTGATTAACTTGCTGATTGTGAACTTGGTATGTTGTATAATTCTGGGCCCATCGCTGCTGTTGAATGCATTTACATCGAAATCTGCAGCAACGGCATCGCCGTCAACGGTGGTGGTACTGGCTGCAAGCACAGTGTCAACCTCAACAAATGCGACGGCGGCATCGACCTCCGGAAATGCTGGACTTCCATACTCGGCCATAGTGAATGCCACCGCCAGTGACGATAGTACGGCAAAAACTGTTAATAATCAAACCGATAGGATAGTTAAATGCTTGAACGCCACCACCACCACCATCGAATGTGATACTATATTGATAAGAAGTAATGTAAATATGGAAAATGTGCTGCACGTGAAAACATCTCGTGATGATGTAATCGATATGAAACTTACGCTCACCAAGATAAGATGCTGGGGGCTCGACTTGGCCGTGGCTCTTGGAGCTCTTTCAGTTCTGCTAGTTGTCGGCGATACATGGTGTGCCATTACCGATCCCCTGCGGTACCATTCTAGAATTTCCGAGCTCAAGGCTTGGGCATTCATTGCAACGACCTGGCTGCTGGGAATTGCCTTCGGAATTGCTTCCGGTTTTCGCGGCGATCAGAAAAACATTACATTGTTCAACAACCGGTTAACAAGTGCCGAGGCCGCCGCAGCACTCGAGTCTAGTCATTTTAATAAAAACCTAACGGCCGTCCACTACGATAATGGCCTCATAAATCATCTCAACATTTCGGAGGATCTGTACAATACCATTTTCTCCTACACATATTTTGTGATTGTGATTCTGTTGCCATTTGCACTCGTATGCGGCATGTATTGGCGAATATTTTCGGAAGCACGGGAGAGCGGTCAGCGGATGCGGCAAAACGGATCATCTCCGTTGTTGCAGAGTGCACTAAATCTGGCAGCCGTATCGGCACAGAAACAAGCGGAAAAGCAAGCCGAACATCTGCGCCAGCATTCGGACCGTGATGCCTGCGACGGACTGACAATGAAAATCGATAAGCAGATTCACTACGAAGATGAAACCATCACTGTAAATAGTATTCAACACAGTAGTAGCGTTAAAAACAAGGATGTCTGCCTGAAGCCTTTGTTGCAACAGTCACCAACACCCACATACGAATACAAGTACCAACCGGATGAGAAACCGGCAATAGTACAAATTGAAAACAATACCACCGCAGAGCCGCTGTCCCCGCCAATCAACCAACCGAAGCCATCGATGAAGCAAGATAAAAATCACAACATTATGTTGAGGCCTCCCACCGATGCCACGGGGAAAATGCGCCGCAACCACAGTGCCGGACGGTTGGTAAGTTTTAGCGAACAAAACCAGGAAATACGGCCCGGCCTAAGGCAGGTTCACTCGACTCCGAATTTCCAAAAACTCGTATCGCAAGAGTTTGACCACATCGGAAACCATCACATTCTGTCCCTGCCGGCTGTACACGTGCCACCAAAGGCGCTCAGCTACATGACGTCGATCCGACATCGACTTTCGAATGCATCTTCTCTGTTCAAATATCGCGAAGAATCACGTGCAGCTCGAATCAGTATTCTGGTGATAATTATGTTTCTCGTATCGTACCTTCCGTATGGAATATTGGTGCTGATGCAAGGGCATGTGGATTTGGTGCTGATTTCGGACCAAGCCTTGTTGGCCATTTTCACGGTGGTCATCGCAAACCTGAGCTCACCCTTCATCTTTGCCTACCGGAACAAACGGGTGCGGCGCGGAGTTAGGCGGCTGCTCGGCATCGACAAGAAAACCAACGAACGGTTGCAGAAACTCACCACCAGCAACACCCATTTCAACAATAACAACAACTACAATGCCAACATCAGCTTTCATCAGGCTACCACCAACGGAAACGGTCCGTCCGACTGTGCCGAATCAAACGGACCCTTCGGACCGCACCACAAATCGCACAAGGTGCGCATCGCCAGCCTGTCGCGGAGTAATAGTTCGTGCAAGTACCTTACCCCGAACCACGCGGCGGCCGTGGCCGTGGCCAACGGGTTCATTGTCGAGTTCGAGCGGTACCCATCGGACGAGCTCAACAGTCTGTGCATCCAGAAGAAATCGATACTGAAACGAGTCTGTGATAGTTCACGGAAATGGGGCTGCAACTTTGCCACCAATTCCTGCACCAGCAACGACGAGCAAACGGAAGTGTAGCTGTAAAAGGTAGAAATGTCTCTTGAGTTTGGTTGTGGTTCTGTAAGGGATCGGTTTGTTTGGTTTCGGAAAGCGGTTGGCTCAAATTAATTTGTTTTCTTCGGAAGAATCGAGGGTGTTAGAATCAAACATGCTTTAATTAAATCGAAAGGTGAAACATTTAGTTGACAACAGTTCCTAATGCATGGTTTTGAACTGTCCCATGAAAAATAGAGAAAAATATTTCACAAGGTGTTTGTAGACCACAACAGAGATTGTTCCAATAATTTGAAAGTTTGATCAGACATGAAATGGTAATTGCTTAAGTTCTTAATTCAACATCAAAGCCTAAGGGTACAACTAATTTGCAGACTAGTATTTGCATTGAATGCTTATGAAAAAAAAGCACATAGCTTGCATCGGCATGCGGAACCTGATTTTCCGTCAAGTTCCGCAAAGTACGATCGATTTAATCCATTCTTTTTCATACTTATTTGTAAACAAACCGGTTTTATTTTTATTTGGATTTTCTACACCTTGCGTGAACCGGATCCATGTCTGTTATCTAAAAGCATAAAACATTTTTGTTATCCGCCGTCGGGTTTACTTCGTTTCATGTTGATGATACAAAGTGCCCACCGGCATGATTAATTCATTTGGCATGAGATTTACCAGAATTCAATTATCAAACTATTATCCGATCGATAGATATTTTGATACCGAATTACCCAGCTGCTTTGAACTATTTATTGAACATCAATGTACGAGAACTATGGCTGATCCGCGCCATCAACAAATGATAGTAACAAAGCAGTTACTCCCTGATCCGATTATGTCAGTTCCAAATCAACAAAACAAACAGAATCGAAATAAAAATGGTTTACGTCGGCTGGCTGATGCTGGATTACGGTGGCGTTGATACTGAAATTGCCAACGCGGTAGGATTAGCGACTGATTCTCCACCGATTACCGCCGCAAGCGTCGTTCTGATGATGGATGTTTTCCGTTCTGCTTGAGAGTATGGTTCACGGAAGCATTTTTTTATATTATTTAGTTTGCTCTCGGCCTAAGTCTGAGACAAAAGTTTAACTACAGAATGACATTTTTGCATGAATGAAAAAAATCTCTCATGCTTATTAACTGCAACATTTCAAGACTCATTCCGATAAGATATTCTCCTGAATTCTCCTGAAAAGCACGTCCCACAGAAGTAATGGCGTTTAAGTAGATTTGGGTGAATTTCTTGATAATCAATTAAATTGCCCGCGAAACCCTTACTGCAACTGATATTACAGTTGATATGGCCGTTTAACAGCGTACTTGGTATCAGTTTGCTCAAAGGTGACTCATTCTGAATGACTTTAGTGCACTTGAGTATTCTTGAAAGTCGAATTATCGCATAGCTACCAAATCAACATCATGCTAAAGCTTACTGAATGGTAAGCGCATGTATTGAACATTGTTTCACTGCTCCTTGTTCAAGAGATATCTACTTCAAACTACATTAGCAATGCAAATTATGAAAGACCCTTCCGAATTATCCCAAATGGATGTCTCATTCAGCCTAGAAATGCAAACGACTCCTTAACAACCAGCATTTAACTCAAATCATCTGTTCTATGGCAACATACCCAGCGGTAAAACGATGGTCCATTTCCCTCAAACCAAAGGAATGATTCCCGGATAATAGATGCCTATTTTCCGCACGGACGATCGAACGATGTCACCAACTGTCAATTTTCTCGATGCCTATCCGCCCACGCGCGCCCATCCAAGCAGACGTTAAACGGGTGGTGATGGCAAACTTTTTCATTATTGCAATTTTCCCTCCATCAAACGACTATCAGCAGTCTTCCTAGAAAACAGAAACCAGGCCAGCAGCCGTTTGGAAACCAGCAGTAAATTGCATTACTTCCATCTCAGATCCCACGGCACCTTCGCGGCAAACCCGGCGCACGGTGGACGGTAGTGATCGAATAGGGATTGGAGGAAAACGGTTTCCCCTGTTAGGTTCTCGACGAATATCCTGGGTGACAGCTTATCGCTGGTTGATCCCGACGTATAATCGGGAAAATGGGACCGTTGGAACGTTGTCTAATGGGCAATGTCTCTCTATTTACATAAAATAAACATTGCTATAGCGAGACTGGGGCACGCTGACTCATTTACATCCCGGTCCCGGCGTGGAATGGCCTTTACCTAGGTCAGACACAAAAGAAAGAACCAGCATTCATTAGTCAGTCTATCGGTTGACTTCAAGCATTACATTTGCCGTTTAATCGCTAAGTCTCGTTCGGAAAATGCTGTTTGCCTCTTGTCAGCACAACACCTGCTTGGACACGAGCAATGTAAATCTATCTGCCTTGCTATTCTACACTGCACCATTGGAGGGAAACGAAAAAAAACACGGTAAAATCATCCATTCTTGGATTACTAAGCAACAAATAATGAGAAAAATAATCTCAAACTGCCAAAGCGTGCCAAGGCACATGTGATGGAAATGAATTGCACTTTCCATCACAACGTACCCATGGAAAAAGGAACAAACAAAGATCCCGGAGGAATCATCCGTAGCCTTTTTCTCTGATTGTGTATCGCACTATAAAACCCTTACACGACAGTGTGGTTCCCGATAGGGCACGTGCGTATCGGACAAAATATGTGAGTGAACACGGCATTTGTCCACAGCGAGTGTCATTTTTGCTTCTTTTCTGTTCTTGTGCCCATATGACGACGACCGGTTATGCTAATCGGAAAAGAAACAGGGCAGCTACAAAGCAGTCGGTGCCTGTGCACGCGGGCCGGTGTGATCTACTGCATCGTCAGCGGTAGGTTAGCTAGAATCGCATTTTTTTTCTGCCATGGCCTACGAACACAGTTTGGACTAAAAATAGAACCATCATCGTTTTTCTTTCCCAAGGAGACACCAGCTTGCAAAATTCTGGTTATTTTTGCAAGGTGTCAACGAAGTCAGCGTTGCTAGAATATTCAAAAGCTGTATTTCCGGTATTTTGAGAAAGTTTCTAAGGCGGTCGAGGGATAAAGTTCTAGATAAATCGGTGCAATAGAATCAGGAATGCTCCTGAGGGCATTTTGTAATATAGTAATTGTTTTTATGAGATGGTCAGGAATGATTGTGTCAGAACATTCTAAAGACGAGTTCTCAAGAGAGCTCCAGATCATTGTGATTATTTGATTTGATTTGGGAACCAGATTTGCGTTCTGACTTGTGGTTTTAAGAACACATGTTAATGATAATCAAGTTATTTCATTCATATTGGGTGGAAAAACAGCACAGATCTCGAATAATAAAAGAGATTTCCTCTAAATTTTAATCTTCTATCCTCAAATCTAGAGGAGAACAACTCAATTATACGTTTGATAAGATATTTAGTGCAAAAGGGAAAAGCTTCACCCAATTTCCGGTCAATCGTGCGGCAAACGTCAAATAAATTTGTGATGTCGGCGTTATCAGCTCGACCAAACATCTGAAACGATTTTCTAGTTCAATAGCTGCAGCATGATATCTTAATTCGAGAATTTTTTCGACGTCCAATGTTTTTCGGCCACACAAAAACAGTAGGCCATGTTTGGAAACGAAAAGGGGTGTCGAACTTTCAGCATAATCTCAACGATTTGTAACTTCACAATCAATCTAAAAGTACTTATATAGAGAGGTAAATAAATTTGAAATGAATAAAAACGTGTTTTGTTACGCTCCACTTTAGAAAAGAGATCAAAGTGTGAATTTTACCTAGTCCTAGTGGACAAGTTAGTGATCTTAGCAATCGACGTGTTATGGTTGATTGTGCGAGAGCAAATGGTAAAACGAAGGAGCGGGTTGAGAAAATTGACATTAGCAGGAAATCGTGAACTGGCCTATTTCGTTTCGCCTTCCCACACGTGCACGGAATCGCACTTATACAATGTTGTAAGTTTATTTACGGATTTCGGTGCTGAAAAAAAATTTTTTTTTCATGACCGGAAAGCAATTCGCATGCTTTGAATGAGTACCTGCAACTGGGAACTTTATTTTATGGCTCAGAAAGTTTCTTAGGCTACTTGCTCGTTTCTGATGGTAAGTTTCGATAGATAAGAACTAAGTAGAGGGATTAACGTCCAAAAATAGGCAGCTCTAATTACAGATCTCATACAGCTTCATCAAATGTTGAACAAGTTGAAATTATGTACGGGAAATGATCCACACATAATTATTGGTAAAAGTCTATGCGAAATTCCACATAATATTCATTCGTTCATACATGAAAAGAACACTTTGCAAAACACAAATGAATTTTATGTGGAAAATGAAACGTATGTGTAGCCACACATAGTGGTTATTTTTTCACGTAGGAAGTATTTGTGGTTACAAATAGATACCATTTGTAGATCATATTGCAAAAAAATCATGTTTGTGACACATATATGTATATTATCACTGCTTTTTTTTATCAGTGAATCGAAAGTACCAAGGGAAAACGAACGTTCCGGTAATGGTGTGCAAGACTTTACCAAAGTCTTCTGAAAAAATGTCTAAAGTTATTTTTAAAGGAAATCCAACTCCAAAATGGTGCTGCTTTTAGCTACGTTTTTAACGACTGAGGCATTTTGGGGGCGACAAACGTTCTTCTGTAACATTTCAGAATACATCAGTAGAGTTGAGTGACATCAATTGTCATAAATTTGTGAAGCTGTCAATAAGAAATCCCGCGATCAGCAATGTATGAATTTAGTTAGTGTCTGCTATAAAAAAAAGTGTGCCATGGAAGCTGATTATTGTTATTGATAAACAGCCGTTTAAAATGTTTTTCGATTTGAAATAATAAGATTCGTGACTTCTAGTCTGAATTTATTAAAATCAACCCCATATTCTAACAACTTTAAAAATAGCTTACAACATTTGTAAGAAAAGTAATCTCACTTTTTGTGAGTTTGATTAAACGTTAGCAAAATTTGACTATACAGGTCGATTTCATTGAATTTTTCATTCATCGTTCCATTTTTTTTAGCCTTTGACTGGTTCACAACTGGAACTAGTGTTCAGAACTATTTCTAATCAAGAAAACTATCTACAATATATATGAAAGATATATTTGTTTATTCTTCAAACAATATTTGAATAAAAATACAACAATTTCGGAAAATCTACATACTTGAAGTATGGTTACTTGAAGTATGGTTACTTGAAGTATGGTTACATACTTAGAGTATGGAACAGGTTCAATCACAATTGGAAAAAAAAAACTTTCTGCCAATTTTTATGCTGCAAGCTAATGTTTAATTGAATTTCAACACAACTAAAACAATAATCCTACAGTAACACCCTCGTATGTCAAAACTAAAGCCAATCTCATTTCTACCAAACAAACCAAACTACCCAAAGAGGATATTTTATCGATTCCGTCTGCCCATCGCAGTTCTGGTATTTTCCATCTTAATTGTAAGAAAAACAAATCCCTTTCGTCAACATGGTGCTACATTGTTGCTGTCCCCAAAACCGTACTGTGTAGATAGCGAGAGAAAAAATGGCCAAAAATGAATGCGATTAATTGTTATCACTACAAAAAAAAAAACAAAAAACGGAGAGGCAAAAGCAAAAGATTGATAAACCTAAAATAAACTATTCTTCTAAGGCCTCGAATGGAACAATAATTTGTTAGTGTTAGAAACAAAACCATATAATATTTAAACGAAGCACACGTCCTAGATACGCGCAAAACTTGTTAAAAGTTTCGATAAATTGAGTACGGCATGTACGCTTGACGATTGATTTTCCTATCTAGTGAGAGATATCCCCCATCCCTCTCCACGAACACTACATGAAACAGATGCTTTAATTCTTAGGATCAGTAGACAGTTAGCTAAAAGCAGTCGACCGACACAGGAAAACACTTTCTGGAAACTTTGGTTAGACAATGGTGCTTCAGATGTATTTGCATTTAAGTAAAACTTAGTAAGGATACATGGATGCAAGATCTAGGATCGCGGAGCGTATGTTATCGTGAAGATAGGATGTTTCAATTTAAAATTGATGTATTTACCTAAATCGATGAAAAAGAACTAATATTTACAAAGTAATCAAACTAAACACAAGAATGATTATAAAACGAAAAGCAGGGTGTCTAAATAAGTATTCTAATCAATAAGATACGGTATGATTCGAAGCAACCACATCACTGACAGCATCTCACTCTTAGTCTGTAAGAAATGTAGTTCAACTTAAACACTAACATCACAACCATCACCATCAATACAACAAAATAGTAACTGTATCAGTGTCCAAACAATCTAAAACAAATCAAACATGGCAAGTGCAGTAATTAACTGAAAAAAAAAACCATATGCCAAGAATGTGAAAACAATGATTCAACAAAAGAATTTGAATAACAATTACAGACAAAAAACCGCACAAGAACTAGCATCTGAAAAACACAAAACAGCGGCACACACACACAACCAACTAATATGCAAAAGATCTATCATTGGAACACTGAACCAATGGAATCAGTCCGGTGCAAAAGAACGACCTAGTTTAGTTATGTATCAGAATTCAAATTGCCAGAATATGAAGAGGAAGAAACACTAAGAGTGCGAATATATTGATGAAAACAATACACCAATCTGTTGTTGCAAAGTCGTTGAAAGATTGCGCTTAGCCAAAAAGTCGTTAAAATCTGTGCATGAGCTACAGTGCACTCCTGATAGTTGAAAGCAATCTGACATTTTTGCACCGCTCAATCGCAAATTTCTCAGATTATTCGGGATGTACTGTAAAGTGAAACCATTCAAAACTGTGCCCATTGTTTTCATTTACCTTTCGCAGCAGTATTTCGTTTGTAAACGGGAAATCTCATACCTTTAAAATACGTTCACCAACAGCTCACGTTAAACATGTCTCTCTTGAAGCAAAAAAATAGTCACAAATTCACTCGTTGTACATATATAGAGAGTAAGCCCCTGACAAGTACCACGATCCCATTTAATTTATTCTCCCATAGTATTTAAGACACTTTCAGTTCAAACACGGTCCTTCTCCTTAATTGTTCAACCAAACAAATAAGAAAAATATTTAATTCGGACAAGGAAAACACATTGTTGACACTTTTTCGCAACCAGAAGGACTAGGCAAAAGAAACCAACCGAATGAGAAAAAGAAACTGAAAGAATGTTGAGTAGTTTTATGCTCGCAAACTAATTATCTAAGAAAGGAAGAAAAATAAAGAAATCCAACAAATTTATCCAATCGCCAAGAACCATTAAGTAACCGATGGAACGAAAAAGAAAAATCCATTCTCAACTCTACACCTCAGACTGTTTCCAATCCCCGGGTGGGTCCAAAGGGAGAGCGAAAAAAAAAGAAGTGACCTGAAAAATCATTCAACTCAAAGTGAAGGAAATTCAATCGGTTGAATCATTGCTTTTCCGGAGTTCATTTTGTTGCCACCGGTCGGTCGCGACCTTCACCATCCATTATCGACCGCAGTCGCAGACGACAGCAAATACCGCCAGCCACCACGCCGGGATCGCTTCGATCGTTTTAATGAAGAACATTCTTCCTTTCGACGCTGTCACGCCTAACAAATGACTTTCAATACGTCACTGATTTTGATAGC
This sequence comes from Aedes koreicus, assembly GCA_024533555.2. Classification (NCBI taxonomy): domain Eukaryota; kingdom Metazoa; phylum Arthropoda; class Insecta; order Diptera; family Culicidae; genus Aedes; species Aedes koreicus. Next base: position 49,589 of record JAHHFK020004441.1, read on the forward strand.
CACTTCTCAGAATCGTGGAAAACAGGTAGAGTATGTAATATTCCACCCACACCAATAATGCAGGAGGTAGGTAGGTACCCACTGTCCACCATCCCCATTGAACACGTTGCCCAAACTCATGCGGAATCGTCTAGCACAGTGGTGCTCAGCCTAACACAGGTCGCGGGCCGAATTTAACTTTTTCAGTAACATCACGGGCCACACTTTTTTTTTTTGGTATTTTAGTTTTTTACATGGGTGTTTTACCCATAAGGTTTAGTTTGATAAATAGTTGTTCATTAATTAGTCACTAAACATTTCGTACCCAATGATATTAAAACAGATCAATGAATTTTTTTTAAATCATGACATTTTTATTCTAAAAAATACATCACTGTGTAAGTAGCAAACAAACAATACCTCAATTCTGGCTTTTGACTTAACGGTTTTCATGAGAGAAAATAGTTGTTCCCAAATATACGTTGAGCCAAAGCAAGAAGTTATAAAAAGAGCATGGTCTCGCAACTCAGGAAAAGATTCCTCCGAAACGTATTTCGAGTAGAATGTTAGAATGTCATTCTCCTTGAAATTTTCATTAAACTCCATGTCGCATTGCAGTTGTAGGGTAACGGGATGTAATGTCAGCCTAGCTCCTTCATTCGGCCTATGTACCAAAAATGTCATTAATTCACCGATAATCAACAAAATTATATTCCTATCAGGATGACCGATTTATTTCAAAGCAATTGAGACATTATTGATCAATTAATAGTTGTTCAATTCCGCGTAATTTTCGATTTCCTTAACTTTTTAGACAATATGACTTTGCTGGTTAAGCTGAACAGATTATCTACACGATCTTCGAATGATCTCAATTTGCAGAAATTAAACCTATAAGGAGTGTATCGAAAATAAGCTATCCACAAACTTTCTTTCAAATTATGTCGAAAACCGATATTTTATTCATACAAAAAATTGATCCTTTATTGTACGAGGTTAAACTTGAACATAATGAAGACCGGATGAAATTTAAGTTATTCCTTCACGAATTTTCGAACTTTGGATCGAATGCTCTTCATCAAGTTCCGGACAAGTCTTGCATCGCATTTTTTGGACGCTTGAGCCCAAATTTTTTTGAACTCCTGCATGTTCCCAGCTGCCTTACCAGTCTTCTTGAAGACCCTCTTCACGATTGCCCAGTAACGTTCGATGGGTCGAAGCTGAGGGCAATTTGGTGGATTGATATTTTTCTCAACGAAATCTATACCCTTTTCCGCAAGCCAATTGAGAGTGGTTTTGGCATAGTGAGCCGACGCTAAATCCGGCCAAAACAGTGGAGGTGTACTATGCTTCTTATATAAAGGCAACAATCTCTTCTGGAGACACTCAGATCGATAGATTTCCGCATTTATAGTTCCGGTAGTGTACAAAATTGTTGACTTCAAACCACAGGAACATATTGCTTGCCATACCAGTACCTTTCGACCGAATTTCTCCACTTGAATCGACCTGTCTGCATCGCTCACATCCTCCCCAACGACGGCAGTAAAGTATTGTGGACCTGGAAGGGTTTTTGAGTCCTCCTTTACATAGGTCTCATCGTCCATCAAAACGCATGCATCCGGACGCTGCAAAAGACGCGAATACAATTTCCGGGCCCTTGTTGCTGTTCGCTTCTTCTGTTCTGCACTTTGTTTCGAGATTTTCTGCTTCTTGTAGGTCTTCAGGTGGTTTCGCCTCTTGATACGCTGGATCATTCCGACACTCGTTCCTGCTTTTTTGGCCAAATCACGTATTGACATTGATTTGTTCTTCATGATTAGAGATACCACTTTCTGCTCCAGTTTCGGGTTGGAAGAACCGGGTTTTCTGCCTCTTCCTGGTAGCTCATCCAAAGAATAGTGTTCCCCAAACTTATTAATGATGGTTTTAACACTCGCATGATGAATTCCAAACCGCTTCGCCAATTTTCGCATAGCAATACCCTTCTCACTTAGCCATGTGTCCAGAACCTTAATTTTCACTTCCTTTTCAATACGCGACATTTTGAAAACGCAGAATTTGAACCGCACAAAGAAGTAAACAAAAGAAAGCTGACAGTCAAACGCACAGCATGCAGTGTTCAGAGCATAAAAAACCATCACAAATACATGCGTACAACGCAAATGTATGTGGATAGCTTATATTCGATACACTCCTTAAACCGAATAATACAGCTAAGATGTACAGAAAATATTTACACGTTATTAACTTACAGGTCACATAGGTAAAATTACAATGATTTAACAAGAAAACCATAGACCCAATGTTAGGAACATATTTTTTTCCACGTTCCCAACTATGGCCTGTTGTATGGAAAGCGTAATAAAAATGTTGTTATTGGTAAAATTTACAATAAAAATGTCTGAGTTTCGGTTGAAAGTTTTCCATATGAGTCATCTTAACACAAACTAAAGGAACAAAATCTGTGAAGAGTGAATTATAATGTTTTGATTATCAAATGGTCGCTAAATCATATGTGAAAATCACTTGATTGTTTCTTAGCAGTTTTATTATAGTTTGATTTATGAAATTGTTTGTAGGGTAGAGCGAATACAGCTGGAAACGCATTGAATCAGAAAATCAGAAAAAAAAATCGTACGAAGACAACATTTAATAACAAATCTGTAAATGGGACGAAGTTGCATCCATGAATAGACCCAATTTGGCGCTTATAGACCGAAATTACATTCATATCCCTCGAAATTTTCAGACTTTAAAAAATGAGTTGTGTAACTTTTCGTGATACATACTACCAAATGGCATATTGAACATATATAGGCAAGTGTATAACTAGTTAAATATCGCTTCCAGCTCAAATACTTTATGAGTTATAGTAAAATATGTAATCGATTGTTGCATATTAGGCTGAGTCAAGGGACACATACCCTATATGCTCGATTTGAAAATTTTCCGGAGCACTTTTAGCATCAACATTGAACGGTGTACAAACAATTTTAAATGGCTGTTCGTTCGCTTTGAAATCTTGGAATCGCACATTGGCACAATTCTGAAAAGAGACAGTCAAAAACATTTTCACCCTTTTGTCATCATTTTATCGACTAGGTGTCTTCAGAAGAGTTGCTCAAAATTTGATTTCACATCTTTTGAAAAAAACACGCCTAACCTTTCATAAGGGCTTAATTACACTTTCAAATTCTAACTTTTTTCAGCTACGAGATAACGGGTTATTATCTTGGACAAAGTTGTGGAGCAGGTAGTTTTAAGAAAAGTTTCCAGAGCCTAACGTTAAAGATTTATAATTGGTTTTCTCTAAGCACTACCTTAAAATCGTTTTTTTAAGATAATTAGGACTTTGTTCAAATTCGATGGTTTCAATATAATCTAAGAAATTGTAAGAATTAATAACATACACATTTTTGCTGAACACATCAAAGCTCTCTGGTGACCACATTTTGATATATGGTGATTCAAGTGTCTGTGTGACGTCATAATCAACCACCTCAAAAAGGGTGGCCGAGTCTTGGCGGGGTCTAAAACAGATTGTATTTGAAAGATTATCTTATGAACAAGTATTCCTGAAATTTTCAGCGTTGAGTACTGAAGGGTACCTAGTAAATCCTTAGTTTACGGGTAGTAGTACAGGTTTTAAGCCAATTCATATTTCGCATGTGATGTAATATTCAAAGCAGTAAAAAGTTCATCAATTAATTTAGATCTAGAATTTAAGATGTGGTCGCATAAAGTCCGATTGTAGAATTTTAGAAGGAGAAGTACTTACTCTACAAGTATATTTTTAAAAGTTATTTTGTATTGTTATATTATAGTCATTTATTTTAAATAAATCAATAACTTCAACCGAGCAAAGACACGAAATGGACTAAGGACTTTCAACTAGCAGAAGAAGCCAAAACGAAGTGAAAAACAAGCAGCATCTGTCAAACCAAGGGACCATAAATTATACGATTAACTACTGTGTGGAAAATCGGCATGCGTAATTCTGGATGAAGCATCCTACGTGAAATTTGATTATAAGATGCTTCCGGGTGACCAGTTCTACACGGTCCGTGCTGGTCAAACTATTGACGATGCCGATATGTAAATTTTTACCGAAAATTTCGGGAAAAGAGCAGTGGATTGGCAAGAAATTTGTCAGTGTGGAATGCTTTCAAACACGTTTGTAACAATCGATACCATGACTGCTGATGTTTACGTTCGGGAATACTTGGAGCAGCACCTGCTCCCCATAATCCAGTACTGTTTTACCCGGATTTGGCATCAGTGCATAACGTGAAGGACACGCTAGCCTAATGCAAGATGAATCCTCCAGACTGCCCCCAGACAAGATCAATTGAAACTTTTTGGGCTCTGACAAAGGCATATTTGCGCAAACATATTAAGGCAGCGGATTCCATCCAAACTTTCGAATGAGACTGGAAAAAAGTATCAAAAATCATTGGTAAATAGTTTGTGCTGAAGCTAATGGGCAGTGCTAGATCAAAAGTCCGCTCTTTGGCGTAATGGATCTCGGAAATGTCACGATGAACTGTAGAAGAATATTATGAAGAACATAAAAGTGTAAAAAAAAACTCAATTTTCTTAAAAACCGAGCTCGTATTGATCATTACAAATTGTGCTTAGGCTTGCTGAGGCACCCTGTAAGTTTCGCGGTTGAGATGAATGGTTAGCTGATTTTACCGTACGTACAGATTGCTTGCCAAACGAGATATTTGTCTATCTTCTGATCTTTAAACTTAGACTCTAGGCTTTCTCTGTCCTTCATGGTGTAGAATTTATTACCAGGAATTTGTGAAAATTCAGTTGTAGAAACTTGTGACGACATTCGACCCCGTTTGGTGCGTCACCCCGACCGAATTCGCGATTGTTTTCTTTAAACGATTTTCTAACCACTTGTCCAAAATAAGATTTCGCAGCTCCTGTTGTCGAGACGCCATTTTTAAAACTCAAAAGTAAACAATATGCACGTTGACTCGAAGGTGCGAGGATCCACTAACAGCTAAACCATACACTGAAAGAAATTCTTACGATGACGCAGATCACTGACAAGACAAAGTAACAACAAAAATCCGGACACGCTTTACAATCAACACCAAAGGAAACCTTTGTGTTTTCATACGGGCCTAATAACTGGACACTGTCCGTGTGGATAAAATTTTAATAACATTGGGTGTGTTCAGAAAGATATTTACTGTTCAGTAATATTGAAAAGGAAACGTTAGAACATCTGCGTTGCAATTGTGTACAGGCGTGGATCACAATTTCTGAATAGATGTTGTTTACATCCCAGCGAGATTTGGTCTGTTAACACAGGAAAATGAATTGGTTTCATAAACCACAACACAGCTGATTTGGCACATCACAAGGCATCTCTAGTCAATCACTCAATTCATGGTGGCTGGTTTAAAAAAGTGGGTTGACGTAAAAAAAGGGGTTAAAGTTCTAAATAACGACTGTTCCAGAAAGTATAAGCACACCTTATTTTTACGGTCACTTTGAATATACTGAAATATTTCAACATTTTGGCTGCGTCCCTTTGTTTGCACATTTCTGAATGACATAGCATCAAAAAAGTGCTCAGTTTTGTGTTACCTATCAAAATGCGCGGTCTTACTCCGGAACAACGAAAAGGTATGGTGCAAAAGGGGTGCGCTGGGGGGGGCTCTGCCTGGAAAAAAGGGGCGGGGGTAAGGCGTAGCCAGGATTTCGAATAGGGGAGGGCAAGCTTTTTTTTAGAGACAGGGAGAGAGAGAGAGAGAGAGAGAGAGAGAGAGAGAGAGAGAGAGAGAGAGAGAGAGAGAGAGAGAGAATTACAGCGTCTTCAGCCAGCTGCTGCACAGACTGAACACTTAACATTATACAACGGACAACACAACGCCGGGTGGACCCATATAGTAGGGACATTATCGAGTTCCATCGGCTGGAGCGGGAATCGAGCCCTCAGTTTTTGACAATCCGCCTGAACGACGGGTGTATTAACTTTTCTACTTTCACCCAAAGTATTTTACAATACCCGTTCGATTTTGGCAACAAGATTAAACTATTCTAGACTTGATATGTAATGAAAAAAAAAAGATTTTAAAAACCCTCGATTTTCCCCGTGTTTTAAAATCGAACCCCATTAAATAGGAACCATGCTGAAATCTAACGGGTACTGTAATGTGTTGAAATATTCATTTTACAGTCATGTTGGATTTTTCTATACGACAACCATAGAGTTTGTTAACAGTTTTTACTGAAAATGCACTTTTCCTCGCGACCCGCTCACCCACACTGAAAATTATATTTCGTTTTTATTGCGAAATCGAATGGAGTGCTAACAAATCTATTCGTTGTTTTCTGCAACAAAATTGATTTGTACTTTTCAAGATACTACCTTCGTATTCAGTGCCACAATGCTGTTACATAACTGTTAAAAGCACGAAGCATTAGTTGACACAGAAAAAACACTCGTTCATTTTACGAAAACAATACAAAATGCTACGAATATTTTGTTATCAATAAAAAAGAAACGTCTCTCAGGTGGTTGCATGATTGACTGACCGAACTTTTATATCGACTCAGTATGTAATTGAAAAAAGCGCAAACCACGAGGAGTTCTTCAAATTTTTTTTAATATATCTGACATGAGGTTCGAACCTGTATTTTTGGGAAGACTTGTTACTGAATCCGTGGTTGATCTCACTAAGCCATGGTGACTCGTTAGAATTTACTTGATTAATGAGTATGAACTTATAACTCTCGATAGCGCTTTAATTTTTTTTATTTTGGGATAAATCAACGATTCCAGCCCACCCAAGCAGCAAAACCAACATGTATGAGTACGATTGAAGAGAAGCAGCAATTGGTTGGTCTTCACGAAATTCATTTCGTGCATTGTACAAAAAGGTGTAATGATAGCATTTCACCAGATGACAAGCATTAAGAATGTATCATAAAATTTATGAGACATCTGTTCTTTGTACAAAATCCATGTTTACGAAACGAGGGAAAGCTAATTCACGAAAATAAATTTTCAGTGCATATATTGACAAGGCAGCACCGCAAAAACACCGTTTTTTTACTCATCGTGCTCACACCGTCTCAATCGAATTTTTTCTCTGTTTTATCCAAACAGGAAAATCAAGCATAACTTTACAAACCGACGTAAGTTGCAATTGTAAGCAAGCTGTTTGTGATAAATTTTTGCTACTTGCATTCTTAATACACGAGTAATAAGAAATAATCTAGGAAATTTTATTCATCAATGACGAAAAGGAATTCATATGCGTTCTATCTGCTACTCCTCAATATTTGTAAATTAGTTCAGATACACTGGTGCATCTGCGTTTTGAAATTTGAACCGATTTATCTGATATGATCCAAGTGAAACATGATCTGTTGAGACGTGGTGTATGTAGCAATCATGGTATAGTGTCGTCGTATCAAGTGGAGTGTATCTGAGTAGTATAAAACAAAATCGGTGTATTATTGAATTATATTAAAATTGTTGCCAATGAACCTATTCAACTTAGTATTGTGTTATGCCATTGTCATACAAAAACCGAGTGCTAACCGAGTGCTTATGTATGTATTCTATCCGGTGATCCGTTTTGTTACAAACATTCTTCTATTTATGAATACGTGCCGAACCATCGCACATAAATCCAGCGCGTTTTCTCCGATAGAAACGGATAAAATCTTTGAAGGTGGGGTAGCTCTCGAATCTTCCGGTCTGCCCTAGTCATCCTCATAGCAAGAGATATGCGGAAATTCGATTCAACGATTTGGCAACGGTGTTTATTTTATTCACAGAGGCTGATAACACTTGCCGCAGTGCAAAATTTGCACGATTGGCTCACATTTGACAGCTCTCGCTGCACGATTGGCTCGAAAATGGCTTCTTCCGCATATCTCTTACTATGAGGATCACTAGTCTGCCCCAAAGCATATTACTATGAGGTACCAGGTGGGTCTTCACCGACTGCCTGTCGATCTGCCAAATTTGGAAGACGTCTGCATTGAGTTATCTCAAATTATAATAATCCGTCCGCTACATCACAATATATTGGGATTGGTTGAGCAGATTGGAGATAATGAAATCATTGGGTATAGGAACTAGTCTCCCCCGGTTGGTGCTGAACCGATGAGCCTGGACATCAATAGAAGCATAAAGTTGCCATAAGGCACGAAATGCATCTACGCACTCTTATTTTTACCAAATCCCTCAATCGCAATTTTAAATGGATTAGCATAGATTGTTCTTAAGAAGCTTCTACTTGATTGATACAGTTGTAAAAGAGTATGCTTCGAGCATCGGCTGTGGAAGTTTGTGTCAATGCTTAATTACGCACTATTTTGCTATCGGGCATGGCATATCTATAATTAAGCGATGCGAGTGATCGAGTGAGCACAGAAAAAAAATACAAAAATGCTTCCTGGTGAGTTGTGGTGGTTCGCCGGGCTGGTGGACCGGTGGTGAGGATCACAATTAATTGTCATCCATAATGTTGGTTTGCCATACTCGCCGTGTCACTTTGAGAAAGTAAACCACTATACCTTTTTGTGAGTGGCTCCAATACCATCCTTACTATTGGTTTATTGGATTTCCAGCATTATAGAGAATCTTTTTGTTTTTCCAATGAAAAACCACCATCACACTAGGGCTGCAAAATGGTGAGTAGACACCTGGGATGGAGCGTGCGTCCACGCAACATAGCTATGGTCCTCACAAGTTCCTACCTCATGCTTCCACGGGTCAGGAGATGACAAAGACCGCCAGCTAAGGGTTGCGTACTTAGCTGGTAGTGCAGCCTGGACACTGTTGTCCTTCTGACTTCAGCTAGATTGAGGCGGTGCGTGCCGAGCGTCTGTCCACCAAGGAGGTGCGGCTCAAACAGCGTCTGTCCGGGCATCCAGCGGTTAAGTAAGAAACGCTGTATCGCGTCAACTATACATTAGGTGGCAGCCGCACCAAGGCGATGTAGGCAGCGTGACCCCGGTGAAGTAGCATGCTGAAATCTTACCCTACCACGAAAAATGGAAGTATTCTTTATACGGTATATAATTTCAGATCATCCATGGAATTCCCAAGTATTGTATAATAATTTTGAATTGTTTTCTTCCCCCGTGGCTATGATAATGCAAGTCCTTCTACAATTGCAGCAGGATCAGTAGACATGCAGACATTACAAATATAATTGTTATTATCATTTTATATTATAACATCCCTTCACAATATTATTCAATGCTATTTCCTGCTTCGCATTTGCATCGTTGTAAGTTTTGGCCCACCTAACTCACGTTGTGTATTTGAAAAGATAGGATGGTTTTTACGTTTTTTTTTAGAGAGAGGATAATATACGACAAATTCTACAAAAAAAAAAAAAAAAAAAAAAAATTCGTCGTCCAAATTAGTTAATTCAAAAACTAACATTGTTTATGAGCCTACCTTTTCTATTTTACAGACATAAAGAATCATTTATGGGACCAGTAGGAAAAAAAGAGTTATCGGAGAATTTCCTGTCATTCATTTTTTTTTTTTTTTTTTGGATTTATTGAGTTTCCGTTTTTGGTCAGTAATCATACTCGTATGAAATTTATTGCTTAAATTTTCTTTGCTATTTTGCTAGGATGCCAGGTGATCAACTTTATTTCATTATATAACGTTGGAATTTTCGCTATTTTAGAGTGTCAATCATCAAACATCGCAGCGGAAGGGGCAAATAGCGGCATTTATTTATTATATGTACAATTTGTAGTATTTCTTTGCAACATCGTATTATTTCCATCATATCATGACCTTCACATTTTCATGCAACAAACCTGATTTAGGTGGTATCTGGCTTAAACACGAAACATACATTCAATTTATGACATCTAGCATTCCTTATATGTCCAGTATATAACGCAGAAAATTACAGCTGTGGTAGGCTTTTGCACTTATTGCTGAATGTATTTTTCATTTCCGGTTTACAAATGGACTTTTTACCAATTCTGAGCTGATCTGATTCATGCAGCGCTGTGTGCCATTTGGCTAGTGTTTGATTTTACATTTCAACCTTTGTCATTACTTGATCATAACTCACAATATTATTATACTTGGTAATATTGTTTTATTGATTTTACTTCAAAGATGATTAAAACATTACTTATTGTTTTTTGCCCATTTATCTTTAACTCCCTTCCACTTGAATCTTCCCATTCCTAACTCGGTATCAATCCCAAGTAACAATTTCAGTTCTATTCCAGCCGTATAGCACTCCTCCCGGCTTTGTTGATGACACTAAATTCAAAACTGTTTTATCCACCAACACCTCATCTATGCATCTTTAAAGCCGAAATGTGTACAAAGTGGCCCACTCTATAGACGGTTGTGAAAACAAATTAATAAAACCTTTCTAAGACCATAAAGATATTGAAAATGTTCTAGTGAAAGATGTTATGACCACTTGAGAACCATCATAAAACCTATTGGCCGCCATCAAAACCAGCATAGGGCTGAATGGCCACAGCTGTCAAACTTCACGGCGATATCGTGGTTGGTTTTTGTTGTTTTGCTTTGTTGCTCTTCTGATTCATTCAACAGTAAATAATGGCTAAGAAAAAAGTTCTACTGTTGTTGTTATGATTGATAGCAAAATATATAAAACAAATTGAGTTTTTTTATAGCGTATAATGCTCTAAATCATATGCGCATTAAATTTTATGGTGAATATTGGCACGTTAAAAGCAGAAATTAATGCGCCTCGAATATTATTCGAGTTTACAAAAACAAAACCAAAATTGAAAGAAATATATTCGGTAAATTAATCATGAAACTCCTGAAAATTGATAGAATTCAATAAGGTTATCTAAACGAATACCGAAGTTTGTCTCAGATCTACAGTTCAATTGTATTACATTTAAAATTTGGTGTATTTATTTTTTCACATTTCAATTATTTCATATATTTCAATATGGCGATTGCAAGAAATCACAGTTTTGCCAAAAAAGCCAATTTATCTTAGCAATGGCTACTATAGAACTATCTGGTCGCTTGGTAGCTTTCCTCAATGCCAGTTAGCCGTTTAATGCATTTACTGGAGGCAAAATGGTTTTAAAATGCTTTTTCAACTGACCATAATAGGATAATATGAATGAGTCCTAAAACGGCATTTCAAAACAGCATTTTATGAGTTAATAAAGTCAAAATAAAACCTTTGATAGGAGTAAAGGAAAAAGGAATTTTAGAAGTCAAGGGTTAAAGATCGTTGTAAAAAGAAGCTGTGCAGGTTCTTATAAACCTGACTAAAATTTGAAACCTATTGGCATCTCTTGCTGCCATAATAAAGCCGAATTGATTTCTAGTGGCTTTCATAAAACTTTAATAAAACTTAATAAAGCTGGATGGTTTTGGCAATGTTACTTGGGAATAACTATTAGGTCAGCAAAAATAAAAGCGGATTGCTTTTTAAAATCAGTTTAGAAATTCTGGAAAAAATAATTAAATTTTATTTTTTTTAAATTTAATTTTATATTTTTTTTTTTTGATTTAAAAAAAACAACAAATTTTTTTTTTTTTTTTTAAAAAAAATTTTTTATTATTTTTTTTTTTTTTTTTATTAATTTTTTTTTTTTTTTTTTGGGGGGGGGGGGGGGCTTTTTTTTTTGGGGGGCTCTCCCCCCCCCCTGGGGGCTCTTTTTCTTGACCAATTGTTCAATCTTGTTGTTGGAAGGAGATTCTTTATATCCCTGTGGATACGTATAAGTGATGTTGCATATCGATCCACCCAACCCCTTTTTGGCCCTTCATACAACGGCATGATTAGGATAATCAGTGGTTATTAAAGCTTGATCAAGTCTAACAGAGAGGAGAGCCCATTGCTGTCGGACTTAGTTTCCGTGCTACAATGGGTGGTAGTACATATCATACATCATACAAAAACCACCATCACACTTTGTGAGTGGCCCCAATGGCATCCTTACTGTTGGTTTAAATCGGTTCAGATCAGAAATTGGAAGTAATATTTAAATATTTCACTAAACGCCGCGTGAATTCAGCTTATCGTTTAACAAAACGAAACCTGCTGCCACCCATTCTTGTTATCCAACATCCCAGTGATTTCACTTGAAAGCGCAGAGGCGGTCTCGGCTTCCAATAAAACGAGTATCACGTCGACATAATTCTACCCTTTGCTTATTTGACCTGCATTCGGGTGAAGCAGGCGCCAGTATTGTCTTAGTTTGGGATCACCAGTTTTTATACATTGAGGATGTATGCTAGTCTCAACCATCATCTGTTGATCCTCTGTGTAAGAACAGCTGATCTGGCAGCAACGGAGTAGCAACCTTGGGCGGTCAATCATTCTCATTATCTTGCTCATGCTCATAGAAAGGGATGAAATCTTTGAATAGGATAAGACCACTGTAACTTCTCGCACTGATTAGCATGCTGTCTTGCTTTCTCACACGCTTATCAAATTACTGGTCTGAAAATCGGATACGATTCGGATACGTTATATCGTAGCATGTGCTCCATTAATATCTCTTGGATACAGAAACAATATTTCAAAATACTGAATCAAACTGTAAGATATGATTAACATATATTCTCAATAATACGAAACTACAGTACCGTTAAACGGGATATTATTGATCAGCGGGGTAATATTCATCTGTTTGGCCCATATCATTAATAGTTCATACATACATTTTCCGTTGATAAACTTTCTAACTATGGATTATGAATTATGTTTCTCAATCTAGTGTTATTTGGCTTCCGAAAGCTATAACATTGGTTAAAATATTAAGTTTTTTGATTGCCAAGAACGGAAAATTTAACTGGGAATAGCATTTCTCCACTTTCAGCTAGCGGGAAAAAAACCAATCAATGCTTGAATCATAATTAACATTAAAGCTAGAGATATTTTTTAAGATACGCTAGGTTAGCTAGGTTGGGTTTTACTATTTAAAAAAAAATCTCATGGATGTCCACTTTTTGCGCTTTTTTGCTATCACTAATTACAAAATCGAGGCAACTTCGCGCTTTTTCATTGAGGTAAACATTAAAAATAAATGATAAAAAATTGAAACAAACATTAAAAATCTAAAAATAAAATCAAAAGTTAGGGGGGGCAACGGCCCCACCCTGCCCCCCTCTGGCTACGCCTATGCCGCGGTACGATCTGCGATTCGAAAATATAGAGAACAATGTACGTTTGAAGATGCGCCGAAGAGTGGTCGGTGATCCGGTCTTGTTATTTTGGATATCGATAAAAAGATCGGGGATGCCTAAAAGGGAAAAAAAGGGATTCGGTGGGGGGTGTTGGGGAAAAAAAGGGGGGCGGGGGGGGAAGGTGGGGGGAAGAAAAAGGGGGGAAAAAAACAGAGGGGGAAGAAAAAAAAAAAGAAAGGAAACAAAAAAGGGGCGTGGGGGGGAAGGACGGGCCGCAAACTGTAGTTTGGTTTGTGTAGATTGGGGGTGTAAATGAGGGGGGAAATGTGGAAATAAAAAACGCGGGGGATTTGGAAAGACATCCCCAAAACGGAGAAGGGGGTTTACCGAAAAATTTGGTAAGAAGGATATGGTTTGGCAGGAATAATGCGAGTGTGGTAAAACATCTAGTCCGTACATCAAAACGGAGACGATGAACACTCAGAAATACGTTAAGGAATGTCTCCAGAAGCGATTATTGCCGATGATCAGGCAGCACGAAAGTCAAGTACTGTTCTGGCCTGATTTGGCGTCATGTCATTACGCAAAGGACACTTTAGAATGGTACAAAAGTCAAAATGTATGTTTCGTGCCGAAAGACATGAATCCGTCGAACTGCCCGGAGGCACGGCCAATCGAGACTTTTTGGGCTTTAACCAAAGCAAAGCTTTGAAATTTCATAAAACCAGCGGACGACATCCAAAAATTTTAAAAAGATTTGCCAAAAGTGGTCAAAAGCTGGTGCAGAAGCTAATGAGTCATGTTCGAGGAAAAGTTAGGAGTCTTGGCTATGATTAAATATTTTGATTAAACGACGGTAAAATATCATATAAAACACAAATACAAATATGATTTGCCAAATAAAATAATTAAAACTAAAAAAAACATGACTTTTTTATTATTTTGAAAGTGTGCTTATACTTTCTGGAACAGTCTATAGTGGAAGCAGTAGTATTGTTGATAGCTTAACAAAACTGTATTATGGAGATTCAGGCTGACTTTAAAGACAATTTACTACGAAAGATAAAATTATTGGTCGCAGTAGTTTATGTTCCAAACAGACACTAGCCCTACAATATAAGTGATCTGGCGCGGTTTTGCGGGAGTTTTTACTGCCGAATAGACCCCGAAAACTTTTGTGATTGCAACATGCGGATGCATTACTGGCCGAAACGATGAACTTAATGAAGAGAAAAAATATATAGGAGCACCGTGAAAATTGCATGATCGGAAGGGCGGGTGATACTGTTTCGAGTTAGCGATAGTTCTGTAAATTAACACATGCTTTTATATATAGCCGAAAAGTTATCGTTGCATTGTTCTGGTCAAAAGTGATTCTGAGTGTAGGATGTTTATTTTTCAGAAGGTTTCGGTTTTGGTTTGATTAAAATGGGTGGAATGGTCAAACAAACCAGAGCGTGCATATTGGTTCCGTCATTGCTGATGAGTGGATGGAGGGTTTGAGTAATCAAAAAGCATTTCACCAGGGTAAGACATATGTAGAACACGTGACTATTCAATGAAAGTTTGAGAGTAGCATCGAGCTGTTGATTTTGCTCGGTCAATTTAAACAACTTTCGATATTCTACGAACGTAACTGGCAGTAAATGCAACATATGACATCATCTTACCATAACATCATAGATTGTTTGCTGGACATTGGCCGTTTTTGATGGTGCAATTATCAAAATATAATATATTGCTCTAAAGGAAACACAAACTGATCTCCAAGTTTCTCTTTTATGTAACCATTAATGTGTTGGCTGTAATATTATGACTATAAGATAAGACACATGTTGTAGATCGGTTTCACTTTTCCTGGAATCAACTCGAAGATCAAAGATTTCTGAACAAATTTAATAAAAATTCTGCACAGAAAACACTGCAACTGCAATCTTCTACCATTTTTATGCCGATCTTATGCCACTTTTTGATTTTTATGTTTATTTTTGTAATGTTAACTGCAAATATCATTTAAATTTGTTTACAAAGATTATCTTCTGCATGTTTCATTTCATTAGATGTCCCAGAAATTATAATCCATGTTTTTCTGCCCTCAACTTCCCCTTATTTTCCAATTTTATAAATCAATTTCGATTTTTCTTCAGATTACCATTAAATAGAATGCGATTGCATGATAAACCCAACGAAACTCTATGATGATTAAGGGAATTATTCACAAGTTGGTCAGAAAATTTTTGCTGAGAATTTTTGGGATCAAAAAAGGTTGCACCTTACGACTGTCGTTTCTAGGTGTTGCAAAATCGATCGCGATTTTCAATTATTTTAAGCTTTTTTTAAGTTCTCATGCAGATTCTGTTTTCTTTAAACATCGATTTAACTGTTGAGTTTTATTTGAACTTTTTGCATTCAGCTATTTTCCTCAAACCAGAATCCTACCGAAGCCGACTGAAAAAATAGCCAGAATGGTGATGACTACTGTAAAAGAACACGAGAAGAGTAGTGACTTTGAGAATACTTGCCTATTTACATCCAATCCTTGTCGTATAATTACTAGAAACACATTTCCGAAAAAAAATGTGGATTTAATCAATTTATTCGTGAGATTGCAATACGGTTGTACAACGAACAATACTCTGAGTACCAAAACAAGTCGTTGAATCATGGAAGAGCGTTCGCTGCACAAAGCATTAACTAACACCACATCCCCCCATGTTGATGAAAATTCCAGCAAAACGTGCTAAACAACAGCCTCGCCAGGAACATTCGTCGGTAGGTGGCAGCTACAAAAATAACAGGATTCGGAAGGGTTTCCTTAAGCTCAACAACATCAGCAGTACATCCAGCAACAAAAGCATCCACGACCACACCTCGCCCGAGGAGATTTTTGAATTAAAAGAAACAATGCGGGAGCTAACCCACGTGATTTTCAACATACAGCAGCAGCAGCATTTGCATTCGTTGGCGCTTTGTGGCTCTTCCAAGTAGGACCTGGAATTGTTTTGAAATGAAGGTAGCTATTTGGATGAAAATTCTTTCGGAGCTGTTGGCTTTGCGTTGTTTGTCGAGTAAGGTGGAGGTTCCCATAGTTGAGATGCGTAAAATTTATTACGTTTTAAGAGTTGCCCAACCATCTATGGGAACTCAACGTACCACAATTGTATCAGCTTTGGCCTTTGTTGATAAAAGAATACTTTATAAGCATAGCAAACATCGTTGTTTGCTGTTAATATTCTGTGTTTCTTTTGTGAAAATGCTAAAATTGAGCAAGAGAGGCATAACATTACTTAGCATGAGATTATGACTGATTGTAGTCAGGATTTTAAGTTGTTAGAAGGACGTCAATTTTCATTTCGTTTAATGCGTATATCGTATTCCTATGTTAACAAAACACGATCAACCGAGTACAAGTATTTAAACTCAATAAAAATAGCCACTAATAACAGCACCACTTCCTGAATTGTACATTTTTGGAACAATTTCATCACGCGTAAAGGTTGACAGGGGAGATAAAGGTCAAACTCACGTCAGTTTTAACATTGGTTACAATGTCGTACGAATGGTAACATTCTACTTCCAAGTTATTTTCTTCAGCAGCCAGTTTGAAGATCAAATTCAAAAAAATAACACATCAAATTCAAAAAAATAACACACAGAAATGTTGATGAACACAAATGCTATAAATATTTTTTTGACAACTGTTAACGCTTGCAGAATCAATCC
The DNA here is from genome assembly GCA_024533555.2 of Aedes koreicus. Taxonomy (NCBI): domain Eukaryota; kingdom Metazoa; phylum Arthropoda; class Insecta; order Diptera; family Culicidae; genus Aedes; species Aedes koreicus. The sequence continues at coordinate 66,444 of JAHHFK020004441.1, forward strand.
AAAGCCAATTTTATAGCTTCTGTGGTAATATCTTTGATAGTTTTGGAAAGATTTCTTATATTCCATTATGGTTTCATGACTAAAGCATGTCTACTCGTATACTATAAAGCCTGTCAACGTAAAATTTAGGACATCAAAATAAAAACAACAAAAAACATTGATTGTTTATTTCACAATAATAGAGTGATAACTACATTAGAAACAGTTGATTAAGATATTAATCCTTCTTTCTGTAAAATTCTCATTCTTTCACTGGTACACCCGCCATCAGGTTCCGTACGGTATCCTCAAATACGCCCGCTGTGACGATTCTCCATCTTCTCTTGAAAGCATCGGTAGCATTTGCTTTCTTCTTAGTTTCGAAGAGTTTCCGCTTAACTAGAGCCCAGTACTTCTCTATTTGGACAGTTTGGTGGATTGGCTGTTTTGGGCACGTATTTGACCTCTTGTACCTTATACCATTCCAGGACGGATTTCGCATAGTGACAAGAGGCCAAATCAGTCCAATACAGAGCTGGAGAGTCGTGGCTTCTGATAAACACATTCTTTCTCGTACATATCCTTACTGATAGTGCCGGTAGAGACGAATATTTTAGACTTTCGACCACAACTACACATGGCCTGTCAAATCAAATACTTCTTCGAGAATTTGGACACCTACTTTGTCCGGAAATGCTTGGCAATGGCGTTCTTTTGCATTGTGGTATAAACAGCCATACCCGGAAGCTGTTTAAAGTCTTGGAGTACGTATGTTTCGTCGTCCATTATGATACAAAAAAAAATTTGCAAAAAAATTGATGTAAAGCTACTTAGCACGACTTTTTGCAGTGAAATTTTGCTAGTCAACATAGTTGGGCATCTTTTTCACTTCGTACGCTTTTAATCCTTTTCTCTGCATCATTTTTTGTACGGATGATTTTGACGTCCCAATTTTGCGAGCCACATTTTGCAAAGATTTTTTTTGAAATTTTTGAAATTTTTGAAAGCTTTTTTGTTATTTTGAAAGTGTGCTTATACCTTCTGGAACAGTGTATAAGCAAAAACATTTGTCTACATGTCCATTCATAATAGCGGAAGCGGAACGGCAGAGACACGTCCCTAGTGGGACTTTTCACCTACCCTTTCCTTAGTGTTCTAGATGTACTTCCCAGTTATTAATTGAGAGCATGTTAACCATATGGCAGCAACAATTATAGGCAACAATACCAAATCGATAATTAAAGTATCACTGAACAACAGCAAGCAACATATAAAATACTACAATTGCCATAAAGTTGAAACGATCACTTCTCCGAAATATTTCAAACTTATTAAATTGAATTCTATTTAAAAACCTTTTTGTTATATTACCGCTATTGCACTCTCTTAATATTGCACTTTATCAGTTGAGCAGTTTCAATGGAAGCTGCCATGTTCTTGTCAAGTTCCGGCTTTTTTCGCCGGAGGACAAGATAACAGCAATAACATTTTAAGAAAAGCTATTGGATGCGTTCAATATAAAATGCAACGGCAGCAGGGTAAATGCACCCTTTTTTTGGGGAAATGTTCTTAAAATTTGGGAAAAATCCTCTTGAGGGGTGTTTTCGGGGTATATCACACGGGGGGTATTAACCCTCTGGGTTGTGGGGGGCGGGTGGTGTGGTGGGGCTTAAGAAAACACAAAGGAAAAAAAATTAAATTAAAATTTTTAATATTTTTTCTCCCGTTACAAAAAAAGTAAAAATAGTTGTGCTAACTTTTTTTTATATAGGGCATAGAGCGGAAATTTCAAAATGTTCATCAGTCTTATGAACAGAAGCATAAACATACTAATCATCTGTGGTTTTCTACTCCGTGACTGCTCGTAGTCAGCTGACATTGCACAGAGAACCAACAGAATGACACTTTAGAGTAGTGAATCAATGTGGTGTTGCACCTGGTGGCCTCATTTATAAGATCAATAGAGGCGCCGACCACGTCCTTGTAGATCGATCAGGTAAGGGATGGAATTGAAATGATTTTTTGTAACATCATTATCTATCATTTGGAAGGTTGGTTTCCTGTATTTTTCTAACTAACTTCAAACTTCTAACTTCAACTCACCCGTATGGGAATAGTTTCTATTAAATCTAGTAGTTTATTAAGTAATTCTGAATACAGAAGTATGAAAATAATTCCAATCTTTCAATACTCAACAAAGTTTATAGAGTTTGAATCCTACTCTTTCCATTAGAATTCTCTAAATTGTACGTGGTTCCATGGAAAAAAATAAATCGGGGTTTCAATGCTATGTGCAGTCCACGGAGCATAAATCTTTATTTTAACAGAGGAATGTTGTCGAGGTGGCTCAGGATAGCTGTTGTACAACAAAACATACAAAACTAATCAATTTACAGCACGATATGGGAGACCAAATTTGTACGCCCAGAACAAAAAAGCGGTATAATTGCATATATAGATTTTATCAAATTGCGCAGATACCAAAAAATGAATTAACGTCATTGTGGAAACGGAATGTTATGTTAGCATGGCTCCTTCATTCGACCTATGTACCAAATATGTCATTAATTCGCAGATTTCCAATAAAATCTGGTGGCTATTCGGATGACCACATTATTTCGAAGCAATTGAGACATACATAATTAATCAATCCATAGTTGGTCACTTCCGCGTAATTTTCGATTTCCGTAACTTTTTGGACATCATGATATCACTGGTTAAGCTGAACAAATTATCTACACGATCTTCGAATGATCTAAATTTGCCTAAATTGAACCTATAAACCGAATACTGCAGCTAAGATGTACAGAAAATAGCCACAAGTTATAAACAAACTGTTCACATAATAACAATGATTTAATAAATAAACCGTAGACCCAATATTAGAAACATATTTTTTTCTGTGTTCCCAACTATGACCTGTTATACGAAAAGTGTACTAAAAATGTTATTCGTAAAATTCTCAATAAAAATGATTGAGTTTCGGTTGAATGCATGTACAATCATCGAAACACAAACTTAAGGAACAAAACCTGTATGGTTTGTGAAATTTTGTGTTGTTCTACCCAACACAAAATTTCACAAACCATACAGGTACAGCTGGAAACGCCTTAAATCAGAAAATCAGAAAATAAAATCTTCCGTAAACAACAATTAATAAGGACACCCAAGTAACAAATTCAATTTTAAGGTACACTTGAAGAAGTTCTCAAGACTCATTTGATAAAACCACGCATAAAACTAGATATTCTACATAACATCGATAAAACAGCCATAAAACCCTGATAATTTCAAAAAGGCCCATACTACAGGAGGTTCTCAGGACTATTTCCCAAGATTCGCTTAAAATTTGATAGTTTTATCGGTACATACTTGTAATGACATGCAGGACATGCTTAAAACTATGATAAAACTACCACAAGTTTTGGTAGTTTTATGATTTTCCTCTTTAAGAACACTTCCAGTCCGTCACAAATATGTTTCAAAGATTCCATTTTTGGATTCGTTCTGCTGAATGGGGACTTTTTTAAGAGAAAAAAAACATCGATATACATATGATGTTTCTTTTCCAAAGTGGATACGTATGCAAATTCATTGTAAAATTGACGATAAATGCATGAGTTTTTTGCCTGCAATTGATGAATTTTTCATGCGACGTTCAGTTCATTGGTGTTTTATAACATAAAAGTTCGAAAATTTTAATGCGCCACGGAATCATTGCTAGAACATTGATTTATTTGAACAATAAAAAATACTTGACAAATCAACAAGGCTGATAAATTGTGTCTGCAATCCATTTTAAGTTTCAAAATGTATTTTAAACAGCAGAAATTGTTCGTAGCATTGGAAAAACGAGAGTTTTGTTGAATATATATGAAAATGGCTACCATTCGGAGGGAATCCAGAATAGCCACGCTCGCCATTTTTTCATTGGTTTTATCTCAAACTACCATAAAACGCATATAAAACTAATATTTCTTGCACAAGACTAACAAGATTTTTTTTGTAGCGCGATAAGTTCATCTTTACTTGTTCTATTCTTGAAAAAGAAGAGTAACGCTTGAATAAAACTTGTTTGAATTGCTCAAGGTAAACAAGTCTTTCGTAAGATAGCCATAAAATCAGTGTGGAGAAGGCACATCATAAACAAAGAAAATGTGGACGTTCAAATCAAAAGTGCCTATGCATAATTGTTGTTCATCATTACAGCTTATAATTTATTGTTTTTAATCACCAGCGTAAGTCGATAAGAAAAAACAACTCTAACTTAAATATGCTAACAATGGATTTGGGAAGAAGAACAGATAATAATATTGCGTTGATGGCTGAAACACCAGTTGAGCGATAGATGATTTTTCTCTTGATCTGTACGCTGAACCTAGCTTTGGAAGAAGTGCACTGTGTTGTGGATCACTAAGCGATTCCAGCGCAGTACTTCCGACTTTGGTTTAAACGTGCGGATCATGGGAAAAATCGATTTTCGCTCAGATGATATATACTAATTTTTACTTGCAACGAGTATAAATATTGTGTAGCCTATTGGGAACGGAAATGCACGACTCGGGAGAATTCAACATTAACATAACATTTTACAATCGTAGTGCACATTAAACCGTACGTCAAAAGTACTGCCCTGTATCAACACGGTGGTGCGCCATATAACGCACTACCTGAGACGTTAGGTTTAACTAGCACAATTGGCATAATATCAAATATCATGAGTTATGCATTTCGGTTTTCAACTGGTGACACATTGCACCATTTTATTTTATTCGTTTTACGCATAACGCATAGACCCTTTTGATAAGTTAGTCTCAGTAAGCTGCGAATCCAATGGAATGGTAAAAAAAAAATTGTCGTTGGTGGCTGAGATGAAGGAGTGTTCAATATATTGAATAGGTTTTTATTGAATTTCCGCTTGAACGATCCGCTGGTTTTTAATTTCTTCCACCTGTGGGCGTCCATTGTGACAGTTTGTTTATTTTTCACATAATGTTCTTTCTCAAGAATATGTGCTCTTATTTAAAATCAAATGGTTCTAAGAGAGTTTTATGGCAGCATTTCCAAGATACATTCATCTTAAAGAAGAATGTCATAAAACTTTTACAAAACTTTTATCAGGTTTTATGCAAGTTGCGAAACGATGTCTTGAGAGGGGGATCAAGTATCTTATAAAACTACTGATAAGGTGAATTACACTTGTAAATGATGTAGTTTTATGGAGGTTACTTCAAGTGTTCTTTAATCACTCTTGAGAACTGTTAATGAATTAAAACCACCTTAACTTGGAAAATGCCCTGATAAAACCGGATGAACTCCATAATGCTCTGATAAAACTACCATAAAACATGAATAAAACCAATTTGCATTTGAATTGCTACTTGGGGATCACATTGAGCAATTAACTAAGTATCAATTTGGATTTGAACTCTAGTCCTTAAAATGATAGTATCGATATAAACCACTAAGCCGGGACACAGTAGTACCGCTATAGGCAAGAAATGAAGAAGAAAAATTGTTTGGGCTTGGTTGGTCTTAATACTTTTTTCGTACTAATTCTGTTTCGAAAAACGCAAAACCATCGTTTTTGTGAGCGGAATTTGTAAACTGCTTAATGTGATACAAGTGATGTTGTTCGACATTTTCTAAACAAGCTTAGAAAGCATATGGCTGTTGCGTTGAAAACAAAACTTTCATACTCTTGTAAATAATAGATATTTAAGATGCCTCCGAAAACGAGTATTTATTGCAATTCCTGTGTATTGAAAACCGTAATCTACTATATTGAAAACATTTGGGCCTGAGAAAAAAGATTTTTTTTTTTTTTTTGTAGCTAAAGAAAATCATCTTCACTCAAACTCATGCTGAGTTTCAAAAGTGTTGTTAATTGTTTTATATCGCAAAACTACTATCAGTCGATCAATTTTGAGGCATGAAAAATTAATCTGTGAATGTTTTAGGCTGCCGCACTCGATTTAAAAAGATTGTTTATTGGAATGTATTACTTTTTTGAGCATTTCTAGATGGATTTTGATGTTTTCAAACATTACTGCTCAATTCTGATTACTTCATTCATAGCTTAAGTGGGTTTTGGAGTTTTGAACGTAAAAAAATCAGTTATATATAGTGTACTTTGAAAGTTCAACATGTCAAAAATATATTGTTAAAAAGAAATTCGTTGGAAGAAATTCTAATAATTGACAAAGTCTTAGGGTTTTAAATCGAGCCTGGCAGAGCGATTCCTAGAGTAATATGAATACTTAAATCGCATTTTTCTCAAAACCATGGCTTGCAAGTCGCCACCAATGATATCTCAATAGCCACACAAACAATCTGCTATTCCGTTTTATGATTGTTTTTCCCATGTCTTAATTTTTTTAAGAGATAAAGACGATTTTTAAAAAAATTTGTGTTCGTTCAAATTAAAAGAAATGGGGATTTTAAGAGGATTAAAGATGATTTTTTAAAGCAAAAAACCCGTTTTTGGGTTTTATATGCGCCTTTTTGTCTAGTAATCAAATTTTCCAAAAAAAGATAGGTCAGTAAAAAAAATGGTGGGTAAACAATAACCTTAATGTACACCGTGTCCAATATATTCTCATACAAAATAAAACTCTATTTATTTCAAATCGATAATCCAGATTTTATTGATAACTTTACCCATTATATTGCAATATAATACTGATCAACTACAGCATATGTTTTGGAATAACACCGCCTTTAACCTTCTTGACCAGCTCCAGACGTTTTTCGAAACCGTCACAGGCGGCACGCACGACTTCCATCGGCATTTCGTCCCAAATTCGTTTGATTACGGTTTTGAATTGGTTCATATTAGACGCCCTGTGGTCATTTACCTTCGCCAGCATGTATGACCATACGAAATAATCCAAGGATTCAGATCTGGTGAACTGGGAGGCCATTCATTCTTGTCCAAAAAGTCGGTCAAATTTTCTCGGCACCAGCCCTGAACGAGATTTGCAGTATGCGATGGCGCTCCGTCCTGCTGAAACACATAGTGATCATCTCCAAACACCTCTTGTACATATGGCTTGACAAATTTCTCCAAAACTTCCGTTTTATAATATACAGCATTCACTTTAACGCCTTTTTCGATGAAAACCAGTGGTAATTTGCCTCGCTTGCAAATTCCTCCCCAAACCATCACTGACGCAGCACTTTGGAACCGTGGAATATTCCTATCACTCTCTGGAACAGTTCTCGAAGAGAGAGCCCACAATCTGTCGTTCTGAACATTGTGGGATTGTTGCAAGACGAATAACTTTTCGTCGGAAAAGATAAATTCTTCCCCACCGTGCCGCGACAAAAGCAGACTTGCTCTTTCGAGTCGTTTCTGCTTGGAAGGTTCCGAAACTCCGTGAACCTTACGTTTCTTGAAAGCTTGGAATCCGAGGTCATTTTGCAGTATATTGTGCATTGACGATCTCGAAACATTCAGATCTGCGGCCATTTTACGTACAGAGCGCTGTGATTTTCGTCTAATCCGTTCCCTGACCACTTTAACAACTCGTGCAGTCCGCACCGTACGAGTACGACCGGATCTCTTCCGGTCATCCAACGAGCAGGTGTCACGGTACCTTCGGATGGTTCGGTACACAAAATCCCGCTTTACTCCGAGGTTTTTCAAATTTCTGAAAATAGCGCCCGGGCGCTCACCTTTCAAAACTTTTTTATCACCACAGCACGAAACTCCTTCATCGCTGGTAAAAGATAAACACCGAATGAAAACAATCGGACATAACCTAAAAGCGTTTGTATAAACATAGTGCAAAACTACACCAACACATACGTGAAGCATGTTGAGTAGTTGCACGACACCAATGCAAGGAAAAAGTGTATGAGAATATATTGGACACGGTGTATCATGTCTTCAAGATAAGGAGGCGCCTAACCGAACCGATATACAGAATTTGGTGGCCAAATCCTAAAGCAGGAAGCTGTACCGCGAGTGGTTGGTGCAGCAGAAATTCATCAAAATGGACAACGAGACGTACATTTAAAAGGACGCTAAGCAGATCCCCGGCCTGGAGTTTTTCGTTGGCATGTTCTGATGTTCCGGAGAAGTTCCGGAAGAAGAAGGTTGACAAATTTGCCAAGAAGTACTTGGTGTGACAGGCGATCTGTGGGTGTGGCAAATTCAGCAAGCCGTACATAACGACCGGCACCAACAACGGCCAAACATACAAAGAAGAATGTCTCCAGAAGCACCTGCTGCCCTTCCTCCGGTCCCACGAAGATGATACTCTGTTGTGGCCGGATGGGGTCTTGTGCAATTACGCAACCGGGGAGGGGGTAGAACAAGACAACCATGGTTTTTTTTTTGTGACGAAAGACAATACCCCGCAACACGCGAGAAAATAATTGATTTGCAATGCTAGCGACAAAATTATACGGTCATTTATCTCAGTACAAATAGGAGCTCAACCACAAGCAACATCTGAAAAACAAAAACATGAAACCGAATGCTATAGAACCCATTTGTTTCACATGCGAAACGATCACTTCTCCGAAATAATTCAACTTATTAAATTGAAATCTATTTAAAGACCTTTTTGTTATATTACCGTTATTGCACTCTCTTAATATTGCACTTTATCAGTTGAGCAGTTTCAATGGAAGCTGCCATGTTCTTGTCAAGTTCCGATTTTCTTCGCCGGAGGACAAGATAACAGCAACAACATTTTAAGAAAAGCTAATGAATGCGTTCAATATCGAATGCAACTGAAATATCCTGTTATCATCTATAAAGAGAATGGTACATATCTCCGTCAAACGGAAAGTTTGTCGAATCCTAAGATAGTTTGTAGATGACTCTGAGTAATTGAGCACATTGAGCAATTAACTAAGTATCAATTTGGGATTTGAACTCTTGTCCTTAAAATGATAGTATCGATGTAAACCACTAAGCCGGGATACAGTAGTACCGCTATAGGCCAGAAATGAAGAAAAAAAATGTCTGGGCATTGTTGGTCTCAATACTTTTTTCGTACTAATTCTTTTTCGAAAAGTGCAAAACCATCGTTTTTGTGAGCGGGTTTTGTAAACAGCTTAAATTTGGGTGTGATACAAGTGAATAACGACCGGCACTACCAACGGCCAAATATACAAAAAAGAATGCATCGAGAAGCGCCTGCTGCCCTTCCTCCGGTCCCACGCAGGTGACACTCTGTTTTGGCCGGATTTTGCATCGTGCAATTACGCGAAGCCGGTGATGGAGTGGTACCGAGCCATCGATGATGTTTTCGTGCCGAAGGAGGCTAATCCGCCAAACTCGCCGGAACTTCGCTCAATAGAAAAACTCTGTACGATTATGAAGATCAAGCTCCGGAAAACAGGGAATGTCTTCAAAAACGACAAGGATTTAAAGAAAGTATGAATGAAAGTGTGTAAGAAAGATGACGCAAGTGTTACACAGGATTTAATGGGTAGCGTTAAGTCCAAGGTGCAGGCATTTAGCCTAGGAGAGGAGGTTAAATAAACCAACGTTGCAAAAACATAACTAATGTGTGTTTATTTATTCCCTGAGAATTTCAAAAATATCCGACTTCAAATTAATTTTTGTCTGTTGCATTTTGTTTTAAGTGAAATCTTTAAAAGCATATGTCTATACAATTTTAAATGTAAGCCAACAGTGGTATTTACAGCGTTCAAAATATTCAACTCCATTTGGTCTTCTAGTTTTCTAGAAAAAAAAATCATGAAAATGAGCCCAAAAACGTGGTAAAAATCTAAAATACCCCTTAGTATTGCTAGTATTGTTGCCGACCAAATGTCTCATATGAAAAAGAAGGTTCGTTCAGTAACCGCTGCCATTGAGAAATCGCAGGAAATTTCTTTCGAGGAAGTTTTATGAAATCTCATCAGATTTTAATGAACTTAAAGCCGAAAACGAAAACCTCAAGCAACAACTTTTGAAACTTTCGAGGTTTCAATTAGAGTTAAAACGTTTTGTTTCAATTAGAGTTAAAAAGTTTTGTTCAACAACTGGAGGATAATGTTGATAAGTCGGACCGTAAAGTAGTGTCTAATAACGCAGTTTTGTTAGGGCTCTCAAACGTTGAAAATGAAAATACGATGAAATTTTCCGAAACCCTTGGCCATCGCATAGTAACCCTGCCACCGAATTCGATCTTATTCGCTAAAAGATGGTATGTCAGCAGCGAAGTAAGCGTGGCAATCCCCATTCAAATTGTGTTTAGAAACAAGCATAGCAAAGAAAAAGTTATCTTCCATAAAAAAAAAAAAAAAAAACATTTTTCAGCGATTGTTGATCAAATTTTTTTGGTGGGGGGTACAGTATTCTATATAAGAGGGGGGAAAAAAAAAGGGGGGTTTTTTTTTTTATTTATTTTTTTTGCGCGGGGGGGGGGGGGGGGGATTTTTAAATAAAAAAATTAAGAAACCAAACTAAAAAAAAAAAAAAAAAAAAAATTTATTAAAAAGTAAAAAAAAAAAAAAAAAAAAAAATTTAAAGGGTGTACCGTTTAAAATCCGCGCACACAAAATTCATTCTCAAAATTCAAGTTTTCATCCGATTATCACCAAATTTTCAGGGAGTAAAAACAAAACAATAAAAATTAGTTAAAGCATCATTTATTTAATTTACTTCACCTTTATATCCCAATGCGTGAACCTTGGCCTTCTGCACGACCTCAGAATCGACAATCTTTTGCATATTAACCCATGCTTTCTTAATTTCTTCTACATTCTTCACCACTTTAGGTCGTTTAAGAAGGTGCTCCTTCATAATGGCCCAGTATTTTTCTATTGGACGCAGTTCCGGAGTGTTTGGGGGGTTCAGATCTTTCGGCACGAAATCGACATCATTCGCCTTATACCACTCTAGCACGTCCTTCGTGTAGTGGCATGATGCCAAATCGGGCCAGAAGATCGTCGGACCTTCGTGAGCCTTCAGGAGAGGGAGAAGCCGCTTTTGGAGACACTCTTCCAAAAACACCTGTCCACTCATGGTGCTTGCGGTAACGAAAGGTGTACTCCGCTTTCCGCAAGTACAAATCGCTTGCCAAATTAATAACTTCTTGGCGAGCTTCGACATCTTCTGTGTCCGGAGGTTCTCGGGACCATCACACTTATCCTTAGCAGTCACATACAGGTTTCCTGGAATCTTGTTGAAGTCCGCCTTCACGTATGTCTTGTCATCCATTACGCAGCAGTGTGGTTTCGTTAACTTCTGGTCGTACAACTTCCGAACACGGCTTTTTGCGACCGTATTCTGTTTCTCGTCACGGTTTGGGGACTTGTGAATCTTAAACATACGTAGTCCAGCTTGAGTTTTGGTATTCTGAACGAAAGTCTTGCTCACATGTAACTTTTTAGCCACACTCGAACTGAGGCGTTCGGTTTCCGTTTAAAGGCCCCAACCACGCGTTTGTGATCGTTCTCGTTGACCTGACGGCTTTTTTCGGATCTTCGCTTCCGATCAACAGTCAAACGTCCTTCGAACCGTTTTATGATTCCCAACTTTTTCCGATGGCACGATGCGATAGATCCTTATTCTCAAAGTACTCGTGAAAAACCTCTTTTCGCGCACGTTCTTTCGTCGCTATTTTGAAAACTTTGGCGCATCTGATGAAATCAATTCATATAGTGTGAACAATACACATTAAACTATGTCTACGCAAAATTTCAATTAATTTTACCCAACGGATCAAAAGTAAGAGCAATTTGAGTGTGTGCGGATTTTAAACAGTATGTAGGTACGGGACGGGTTTTAAGCAGTTTATGCTTCACCTGGGATATTTGATGGAGCTTTATGTAATCTTTAATTAGAGCTGCCAATATTCGGACATGAATCCCTTTGCTTACTTTTTATCTATCGGAGCTTACGTTAAGAAACGAGCATTGGACTCAGAAAAAAATCATAGCAATGGAATAAAGTTCCCAATCGCAGGGACTTATTAAAAGCATGCGGATTGCTTTACGATCATGAAATTTTTTTCTTCTGCTCCGCAATCCGTACATAACCTAACCATATTGTATGAGTGTGATTCCGTGCATGTGTGAAAAGGCGAAATGAAATAGGCCAGTTCACGATTTGCTGTCAACGTCAATTTCCTCAACCAACACCTTCGTTTTACCATTCGCTCTCGAAAACAATCAACCATAACACGTCGATTGCTATGATTACAAACTCGTCTACAAGCAGGTTATGAGACAGACTTACACTACCAAACTTTTAGTTTGTCATTGATCTTTAGATTGGAAATTTGTATTTCTTATTTCATTTACTCTCACGGAAATGTAAGACAAAGCGACTGTGACGACAAACGTGATACTTCGTTTGAAAGCCAGCAAATGTAAGAGATGACAGGCTTCACGTTACAATACCGGTATCCCATAGCCATGGTTAACAAAGAATAGAGGAAACATGGGCTCTATCAAAAGCAACAGTTATGCCATAGTTGCCGCTTAACAACGAAGGATTGTTTAACGCTGAGTACTGTTGGACAGCTCCGAAAGATCCTTTTCCATTGCATATGATAGTGCCAGACGATGGACAACATAATCGTAACTATAGATCAACCTCAAATGATTGGAAGAAACATGAAATAAATAGTGATGTCAGATCATCTGAATATGAAATAAATTTAACTCAATTGTCAACATCACATTCCCCTCTCCATGGCTGGATTTTGTACCTGGACGCTGGTGGGAGGGCCCAATCTCATGTTAATGATGCATTGGAGATAGCTGATTTATGATAGATGTCGCTAGGTCATGTCATTGTATGACCTTCTACTCTAATGAACCATTCATGGGAGAGCCAAAGGTCCAGCCACACATAGTATCACACTCGCTCCTCTTTCTATTTAATAGCCGCGTCGTAGCACGCATGTATACAGGCACTAAAGTTGTGTGTGATATCGGCGGGTTGGGCCGCAAATCACTGAAAATTTAATCATAGATAGATTTATTCAATTTTGTAAACGTTTAATATTCAATTTGGGGTGGAAAATTGAACTGTGTCCTAGAATTTCCTATGCAGTGGGCTTCCAGACCGTGGCAAAACGTGTTGTGGTTTTGTGGAATTCGGAAGGCTCGTTTAGGGACTCAGAGTATCGTATCACTGGGGTTTGTGATAGGAGGGTTTGTTCAGAATGAAAGAGTGTGCTACCGGCGGGCTTTGCCGCAATTTACTCTTAGACGAGGCTAGCAACAGTTTGTAGACGCCTGACATCAAGTAGTTAAGGGACACAACAGGAGGTGCACTTTTCATTGTCGTGGCAATTCTTTCATTGTTGTTTATTCATTGCTTGTCATTAACTAAACACCAAGTATACTTAAATTGCAATTCTAATACTTATTCTAATATTAATTATAATTTAAATATGTGCGGTATACGACAGCCGACTTTCAAATTATTGCAAATCATAGAGAGATGTTACTTTGATATAGCAACTTGCGGCGTAAAAACAACATGAAATTTACAGTGGCATCTCAAATAGCCTAGTCACATTGATACGAACTACAGGGAATGGCTCTCTCTATCTTTTAGGGATTGGCCGTGTATCATTGTAATGCGGAATTGTAAATTAACGATTTTATGATTTTCTTTTTGCAGATTTTTTAACCGGTCCAAAACGCCCTACCTTAACCACCTACCCTAACCTATCCTTGTTCCTTCCCATGGAGTTCATGTGGTCTGAATAGACTAGTTCGCCATTACCCCTCCTTCATCATCGGCTTTGGACTGACTTGCGCTCTTATTGCCCCACCAAATGCTGCAAAATGAAAATGAAAAAATGAAAATTGTCAACATCACATTCTGGCAACAAGCCTAGATTTAAGAGGAGCTTATGAAGGCATTCCATTCGGTACACATGAACAAATGCAAAATACGCAAAAACAAAAAAACATCCCCTCTTCGGCAGGGGGGAGATCATTTTTTTTTTTTTATTTTTTTTTTTTTTTTTTTTTAATTAATATTATTTTTTGGTTGTTTTTTTTTTTTTTTTCATCCTCATCATGAGAGCAAGAGAATATTTTTTTGTTCTTATTTTTTAATTAATTTTGATTTTGAAGGAGTTGTAGTTTTATTTTTTTTTTCTTGATGTAAACAAAAACTTCTTTTTTTTTTTTTCTTTTTCTTTTTTTTTTTTTTTTTTTTTTTTTTTTTTTTTTTTTTTTTTTTTTTTATATATTTATATGAGAGAGAGACTGTTCATGTATAGGGTTCATATTATATCAATTTAACACGTCTTATGGAACGGTTTGTCCGAAACATTTGCGTGTCTTACGGTGGAATGTTTGGGGTTTAAATGACTTACTATGCTGTATCAGAAATACTATGCTGTATCAGATAAAGGGTAACAAGCGTATTTTTTTTTTCGAGTCAAAAAAACTCATTTGGAAGGCTGGTAAAGATAATATTAAATTTAATACTGTGGAAAATATCTGCTAGTCTTATGGTTAGTAAGAAAATATCTGCCACGATGGTTTTCATCATATTAACGTAGAATTATTTCTAGCTGGAGGAGTATTCAATGTTCACGGCGTATAAGCCGTTACAACCAACATGTTTCATAAAAATTGGGTTTTGCAATTCAATTAATATTCGGAAAGACTTCACATTCTAAATTGAGGAAAAATATCAATGCCATTTTAGGCAAATCACAGAAAAATCAAGAGCTATATTTGGAAAATAATGGCATCCGTAAAATTAACAGTAAAATAATGTGAAGCTTTTAACGTACACTTTTCAACAGTTCAAAGTTGTCAGAAAACATGACCCCGGGGGGGAAAAAACCAAAAAGGGGGGGAAAATGGAGGAAGTTATTTTTGGTGGAGGGGGGGGGGAAGGGGGGGGGAGCGACGGTTCGGGCTTTTTGTGGGGGGGGGGAAAAAAAAAAAAGGGGGGGGGGGTAGCTTGTGGGGGGGGGGGGTGGGGGAGTGGAGTGGGGTGTTCAATGAGGTCTATACAGGTGGAGAAGAAGTGGTTAAGTTGTATTAGTGTAATGCAAAATACTGTCATTGTGTTCGTGAGATGACGCACAGCCTTTTTTTTGTAAACATGCGTGACGTAGATCTCCAAAAACATCAATTTACAATAGCAGCAAATCACAAGGTGTAATGTTTATTTTCGTTAATTGGTGTAGTTTTTGAAAGGTTTCGGCTGAAAAATGCCTTCTTGTGCACTAAAAGGATGCGGACAAAAACTAAACTTGCTTTGTTATTATTCGCTTGTTTTTGGAGTTTTACGTCACTACCCGAAATCATGGATTGTTTACTCATTTTTCGTTACTAATACCGACAAACACCATGCTCTTCGCCACCTGTATAGACCTCATTGGTCTACATTATCCCTGACAAACAAGTTTGCTGTCTACAAGCAAGTCATACTCGGGGTCTGTGAATGGGGGGCGGCATTGGGGGCGGGGTGTGCAAAAATACCCCCCGGAAAACTTGGGGTTTTAAAAAAAAAATCCTAGAAATCCAAAAACCCCCCAAAAAAAAAAAAATATGGGGGCGGGGGGGGGGAAGAGTGTCGAGAGAAGGGGGTGCCCCTCCCCCCTCCTAAAAATTTTCAGGTGCCCTGATGCCCCCCCTTCTCCTTCTATGTTATTTAATATTTAGTATAATTTGTACACAAATTATATGAGGATGGAAAATAATATGATATGCATTACAGGTATGGATATACAATTTGATTTATAGGCACACAATCTTTAGGGGGTGCTTACTTCGCTGTTGTCAAAATGAAAACATTACCCAGGCTACGCCAACCAGCGTCTCCATGATTCAGCTTGCAGTCTTTTGTGATCATATGACTCGTGGAGGCGTGAGGTAGGAACTTGTGAGGACCAGAGGTCAGTCGCACCCTCTTTCGAGGTTGCCAACTCACCTTTTGAAGCCCACAAAGCTGAAGAGCCCATGGGACTAAAAAACTGAAAATGTAAATTTGAATGTAAGTCAAAAAACTAAAATAAAAAACGATTTTATTACTACTTCCATACTCGAGTTAGTTCAGCTAACAAACAATCAATAAAACGTTAAAACATGTTTCTCTTTAGTATCATTGTGTGGTAAACACACTCATATCCTATGCTCAAAGAGTTGAGGGATATTTTTTTACAAAAAATAACCTTGACCAGACCGGGACTCGAACCCAGTCACCTCCAGCATGGTGTTGCATTATAGCTTTACCAACTAAGGTAAGGAAAGACCCAAACATAAATATAAAAACCGAATTTTGAGATATGGGTTGACCATCAGGGCACCCAATTGATGCGAATTGGATGGGATGAGTAGGAGTACCAACTCAACGTTTCTTACAGTTCGTGGATAGAAGGGCATCATCTTGTTAGGTAGTTCGCATCTTTGACCAGTTATTCAATCTTGTTGCTAGAAGGAGATTCTTTCCAATTCCGTGAATACGAATAAATTATATTGCCTATCAATCCAAAAAAAACCGTTCATAGCCCTTTGTACAATGACATGATTAGGACAATCAGTGGTTATAAAATGCTGACCAAGTTAAACATAGAGGAGACCCCATTGCTATCGGACTTAATTGCCCTGCGACAATAAGTGGAAGAACGTATCATCATTCATTGAAAAAGAAAACTATCGCTTTGTATTTGCAGTGGAATTCACTTAGCTTAATTGATGTTTTCACCCAGACCCTTATGATTCTGAATGCTAACTATGAGTTCTTTGAACCATTGGCGCAAGATTATTATTATTTTCTTTATCGAACAAGGTCACAGCCTAACTCAGTCCAGCACCAGTTATTTTATATAGATACATTAAAAGGAGTTCCAGTGAAGATAATATTCTTTAAGTATCGTTTTTATAAGTTTGCGATAAATCCTTCTTCATTTCTTCTCCTGATATCTTTTTTCTGAGCACCGTTTGCGACAGCGTATAAAATTGAAAAAAAAATTAAGTGGCCTTGATAACCCCCTTTCTATCTGACATTTATAGCTGTTTGTTTGTTTTACGAAGAGAAACCCTACCTTATGCCGAGATTACCTGTGCGTAGATGACCTACATAGAAAAACATTCCAACGGAAACTATCCCTTGGAAATATTATAAATCCAACAATTACAATCATATCATATCATGGCATCAACGAAAATATCCAACTTCTTCGTATCAATGAAGGAAAAAGGCACTGCAAATCGTTTGCTTCGCAGAATATCGAGTCGAATGCACCAGTCGCACCACATCCCTTGTGGTACAGCAACCAATCTACGTTTATTTATATAAAACGATTAGTGTGCGGCATTATGGTATCCATCATATCCTGCCCTCAGTTGTACACTTATTCATTCCACTTCCTAGTAGCTTTTCCAAGCGTGGAAGGAACTCTCTCTACGGAATGATTGATAGAGTGACACGTGCCCACTTACTCACCAGGATCGCTGCGGTGGGTCGGTTGGTGTACCACCCCGTAGAAATGCATCCGCTCCCTATCCACTTTCCCACACAGGATCGACCTCCTAGTGACACTAATTTCTTTGACCTCGATTGATAGTTTCTTCGCAGGGAAAGTACGCTCAGACTTTTACTGCCGTGTCAGTCATTATTCTCACTTAGACAGCTACTGCAAATGGATGGAAAAATGAACTTTCACTATCTAAAGACACTGATGGCGTCTGCAGGGTTAAGAATTTAATCTCGCATAATATTTGTAAAAGGCCTATCTTGGTTGGTGGATTCTTCTCTTCATCAACTACGTCTTTTCCATTTTGTTGTCTTGTTTTGTTTAGTTGCTCAATACGCAAGCTAAAAACGTCTTCTCTGGACCTAAACTATTAGCAGAGCCACGAGTTCAACGGCTTAGCGATGATAAACCAAAGTCGATGAAGAAAATCGATCAACTAAGATAGGCCTTTTTCAAACGTTACGCGTGAAATGGTTCCTACCCTGCTTTTTGTAGCGAAGGTGCTTAAGTCCAATCAATGGTCTGGACTAGAAATTTTGTCTTAAAAGAAAAAAAAAACTCTCGCCCCTCTGATCACAGAATATGATTTTAGTTGCTGAATACTAATGTAAAAATAGTACAGACAGAGAAGGTTCTAATTTAATAATTGTGGGAGTGTATGCTCGGATGTTCCTTTACAAATGAGATTGAAAAGAAAGTGTTTGAAAAAAACAACACAAAATCACTTTAATGTTATGGTTCAAATAACTTCAAACTAATCACATATTTCTCAAAATGTGCTATGTTTTGATCTCATAAATTTCAAAAATTTAAGTGTTCACGCAAATAATGTTCGGTAGTCAAACAATATCAAATATTTTTGAAATAAAAGTAGTATTTTTTAACCAATAAAATATTTTGAAAATTTAACATTTGTTGGTCAAACAGTTGGTTGTCGATTGAAATAAAAAATTAGTTTTGTTTGTTCAATCGTACTAAATTTGTCTTATGCTGGGTTCACAGCATTGCTAATATTTTCAGAAAAAGCATTAATCGACAACATTCGCATAAATGTAAACAATCATAAACAGATGTTTTCCATTGTCTGCTAATGCGACGCTAGTATTTTCGGCTTATTCATTACCGCATGTGAAGCATAAGTGGTAGAGCATAGCAACCGGAGATAGAAGTAGATATTCATCCAGCTGGCAAAAAATAACGATGAGAATTAAAATAACCTGCTTCCAAAGAAAACCAAGATGGCTTAAAATCAATCGCAGACCATGGCCACCATTTAAATTGCGTCCTTTTCAGGGCGAACATTTCAATTTATCCAGATAAACAGTTCGTTTGATTGGAATTTCTCTAACTTCTATCTTTCTTAGCGTTTCAAGTTAATTGCTTTCACAATTAGCTTATTGCTTGTTCTCAACCTAGTATTCTAAATGCACTTAAACAGGTAGTAATTGGGAACTTTCGATGCCAGGTACCATTTTTGCATAAGTATGGTTGTGGGGCTAGTAGTAAATCATATCATATAATTTTCCATTCTCAAATCAATTAATGATTTCAGCAGGCTTTGGAATCATCTTTGCATTCCAAAACCATTTATCTCAGGAGCCTGGAGCAACATGACATGGATAAAAGGCTGAATTTGTTTTTCAGCATTTCAGCATAACATTTACTTTGAATTTGCACTCATCGCAGCAAGCCGTGCTTTGAAAATGGCGTGTTTTGTTTTTGCTGCGTCGTTTCCGCGGAAAGAAAATTAAAAAAAATATTGCTTCATTCAACTAAAATAAATGGTGAAATTATAGTTTTTCCGAGTGCTTTGCGTAAGACGTTGAGAATGGAATCCCTCTCATAGTGTGTTATGGTCGTGTTTCTTGTGATGGATTGTTTTTTCCCATTTTTTTGTGATTTTAGTGACCCGCTCCCGCATCCGGACTAGCTTTCCAGCATCAGATAAGGAACATTGGTGAGGTCGTTTTGATTATCAAAAATATACTTTAACTATATACACGCTAGGATCAAGAACTTCCATTTTTGATTCTGGAAGTGTGAAAACTCTTCACATATCCATTTGATGTGTGAAGATTTTCATGCGGGGCTTATTGTATATGAAGATGACCTCAGAATGTACCTGTATGAACAGGCATTCTTGAAATGGGTCGTTGGATTTTCAATAGAGCTGTCACCTTCAATCTCCAGGGCTAAAAATGTTTGCAACAAAGGGTGATCACATATAAATTGCTAAAGAAATGCAGACAAGTTTCTTCCATAAAAGCACTGCCGGTCAGTGGGAGATTGATTGTAAAGACACACACACAAGTATGGTTGTGGGATAAGTACAATCATACCCTATGCCCGGGTCGAGAAATTTTCCTTAACGAAAAATTCGTAGACCAAACCGGGAATCGAACCCAGACATCTTCAGCATGGTGTTGCTTTGTAGCTGCACCTCTGCCGACTGAGCTAAGGGAGACCCTAACTTACCTAATTTCTTTCACTTACCGTTGCATATTCTCGTCAGTTGGCAGCCAGTTGTGGGAAGATGCAACGACGGGTGTTAAATTGATTGCTGTCCTATGTGAGCCAAGTTAAATGCAGCCTTACTACCGGAGCCAGCCAGCAAGGTGTAACGCCAAGTACTTGAATAAAGTGGTTATTGAGATTTCGTCGAAACAAGAAGAAAATCACCTGAGAATTTTGCACACCGTCATGGAAAATCCGAATGCAACCATGAGATGGATCGGAAGACAACTGGGAATCACCCATACAACTGTGTCTCGGGTGGTTAAAATCGTTTAAGGAGTCCCAGACGACCAAGCGGCGGGCTGGAAGATCGAAGATAGCTGACCCTGTGAAGGCCCGGAAGGTGTTGGATTATTTCAAGTGTAATTCGAACCTTTCGATTCGCGACGCGGCTCTGAAGGCAAAGTGTTCCGCCTGGTTCATTCAGCAAACCATGAAACAAACTGGGCTTCGTGTATTCAAAGTCCGCAAGGCACCGAACCGGCGTGATCAACAAAACACGGCGGCCAAATCCCGCGCAAGGAAGCTGTATCGAGAGTGGATACAGGATACAGGATACTGGATACAAGATGACGAAACCTATATCACCAGACATTTGTCCGGTGAAAAGATTTTGGACCATAATGAAGCCCAAAGTTCGAAAATCGTCCAAGGTGTTTAAGAACGAGCTGGAGTTGAAGAAAGAATGGATGAAAGTGACCAAAAAGGTTCGCTCCACCATTGCCCAAAATGTAATGAGGGGTCCTAAGGGAAAGGTACGGGCTTTCAGCGATGGAAAAGAAATTGAATAAAGTAATTATGAAGTTTGTCATAAGTAGATAATTTATCATCTCCATGCGAAGCACTAGGAGTGGACGGTAATTTATTGCTAGAACGAAATAGACATGAAGAGAAAGTGTATTGATAGTTCCGTATACGGCAACGGCAGGCTTTGAAAATTGAAAGATCAAGTTTGAAAACGAGCGGAGGGCATTATTGAACGGTAGTATCCGATCAGGCACATAACCCTTTACCATACTACCCCATGCAGGAAAGGCAAGAGGAGGAAATCCCCTTGAAATACTACCTGTTGTTTTTTTTCTAGTTCTAGCGATTTGTCCCTCTCCCAATACTGCCTAACACGGGTGAGAAATTA
>JAHHFK020004441.1:92500-136639 GCA_024533555.2 Aedes koreicus
TTGACGAATTCTGGTCTTTTGGTACAAATGGTATTTTGGCTCTCCAGGAACGTATGCGTTTGCTTGACGTAGTGCGATGATGTCTTGTTCGGCCAAAACAAGTATTCTTCATACGAGTTGCGTATTTAATTGGTAGTGCAGCCTGGGCACTGTTGTCCTTCTGACTTCAGCTAGATTGAGGAGGTGCGTGCCGAGCGTCTGTCCACTAAGTAGGTGCGGCTCAAACAGCGTCTGTCCTGGCATCCAGCGGCTGAGTAAGAAACGCTGTATCGTGTCAACTACATATTAAAGTTTGTACGGAATCAAATTGCACCACTTTTAAATGGCTGTAACTTTTTACGCGCTGTGTATTTTCTATTGTTATTTTGGGTGGAATTAGTTAAATGTGTATTTGTTTACGCTGTGTAAGTTTCCTTAGCAGATGTGCAATCGTTACGAAGATGGAGTCGGAAGAACAGCATTTTGCGCACGTACCTCGAAAATCCGGAGCTTTCTCATCGTGTCATCAGCAGGAAGCTGGGATCGGTACATTCTACGGTGTCTCGTGTTTTAAATCGGTGCCACGAACGTTTGACCATCGATCGGAAAGAAAAAAAAGTGGCAAAAATGACTCTCCGTATAGTGTTAAGGATCCCAAGCGGGTAGTTTCAAGAGGAATCCCAACAGTTCAGTTCGAGATGTGGCGAAGAAAATGAATCTAACCAAAACTTTCGTGCAAGATGCAAAAAAAACGGAAGGACTAAACACGTGCAAAGTCCAAGAGGCGCCTAATCGCGATTAACGGCAGAATACGGTAGGTAAATCACGTGCACGGAAGCTCTACACCCAGATGTTGACGAAACCACATTGTCTCGATATGGATGATGAGACGTATGTAAAAGCAGACTTCCGGCAGCTTCCGGGGCTACAGTTTTTCACTGTTCATCATAAATTCGATGTTCCTGAGGACGTAGAAAGCAGAAGATGTCAAGTTTTGCCAAAAAATATATGATTTGGCAAGCAATTTGCGCTTGTGGAAAGTGGAGCACCACATTCGTGACAACTGGAACGGTCAATGGGCAGGTGTACCTAATGGAATGCCTCCAAAAGCTTCTACTTCCTCTTCTGAGGTAACACGATGGTCCTACGATTTTTGGCCGGATTTAGCCTCGTACCATTACTCGAAAAAGGTTTTGGAGTGGTACAAGACTAAGGAGGTCAATTTCGTGCCGAAGCATCTCAACCTCCCGAACGCACCGGAACTGCGGCCAATTGAAAAGTACTGGGCCATCATGAAGCAGGCACTTCGGAAGCATCCTAAGAAAGTGAAATCGGAGGAAGATATGAAGAAAAAATGAATTGCCACACAAAAGGAAAGTTGGTCCAAGACATCAATACCTCTCACGCTAAAGTCACGAGTTCGAATCTCACCCCCGGACTAGTTACGAAAATACCCAAAAGAGGTATTTGAGTGAGTACGACGGGAGATGAACCAGTCCGAGGCTGAAAATCTCGATAATCAAGAAACAAAAAAACAAAAAAGTTGGTCCAAATGTTGTACAGGACCTTATGAGTAGTGTAAAGAAGAAGGTTCGTGCATTTGGATATGGAATTGAAATTGAATAAAACAGACATGGGAAAATACTCATAACATGTGTTATTTATCTCCGTGAAAGTTTGAAGATGATTGGTTGAACGGTCGAATTTTGCCGAATATTTTTGTGTGTCACAAATTGATTCCGTACACCCTTTAGATGGCAGCCGCACCAAGGCGATTTAGGCAGCGTGACCTCGGTAAGATAGCATGTTGAAATCTTACCCTACCACGAAAAATGGAAGTATTCTTTATACGGTATATATTTTCAGATCATCCATAGGATTCCCAAGTATTGTATAGTAATTTTGAATTGTTTTCTTCCCTCGTGGCTATGGTAATGCAAGTCCGTCTACAATTGCAGCAGGATCAGCAGACATGCAGACATTACAAATATAATTGTTATTATCATTTTATATTATAACACCCCTTCCTTTTATGCTATTTTTAGCTTCGTATTTGCATCGTTGTAAGTTTTTCGTTTTGGATTTATTGATTTTCCGTTTTTGTGCAGTAATCATACTCATATGACATTTATTACGCATTATTGTTTGCTTAAATTTTCTTTGCTATTTTGCTAGGCTGCCAGGTGATCAACTTTATTTCATTATATCACGTTGGAATTTTCGCTCTTTTAGAGTTTCAATCATCTAACATCGCAGAGGAAGAGGCAAATAGCGGCATTTAATTATTATATGTAGTATTTCTTTACGTATTATTTCCGTCATACCATGACCTTCAAATTTTCATACAACAAACCTGAATTAGGCGGTATCTGGCTTAAACACGAAATATCCCTTCAATTTATGACATCTAGCATTCCATATATGTCCATTATATAACGCAGAAAATAACAGCTGTGGTAGGCTTTTGAAAATTACGGAATTTGCACTTATTGCTGAATGTATTTTTCATTTCCGGTTTGCAAATGGACTTTGTACCAATACTGAGCTGATTTGATTAATGCAGCGCTCTGTGCCATTTGGCTAGTGTTTGATTTTACAGTTCAATCTTTGTCATTACTTCATCATAACTCACAATATTGTTATAATTGGTAATATTGTTTTATTGATTTTACTTCATAGATGATTTGAACATTACGTTTTGTTTTACTCCCTTCCAGTTAAATCTTCCCTTTCCTAATTTGGAAGCAATATATATTAGGCTGCAAAACTAAGAGCGGATTATTGTTATAAAATCAGCATCAAGCAGCAAATAGTGACCATACCAACAGTGAATTAAAATGTATAGATGTTAGTATAGTAAAATTTCAACAGATTTAACAAACTTATTCAGGATACCTCAAATCAAGATTTTGGTGAATTGCTGCTATCTTTTAAAACGAACGAAAACGTGCTTAAGCGCGGAACCACAGAACTCTACACTTTAACACTTTACAACATTTCTTGCATTTCAGGATCAACCGAATGAAGATCATATATAATAGATACGAATGCTTGTAGTATTTTTCTTTTACATAAATATATACACTATTATATAATTATTTCATGGGAATGGGAGGGACCATCAGGGCACCCGATTGAAGCACTCTGGATGGGGAGAGTGGGAATGCCAACTTCCCATTGCTAACAGTTTGTGAATAGAGGGCGGGCTCTTCCCTCCGCCCATTGGGGCATCCTCATGTTAGATAGCTTGCTCTTTTGACCAATTGTTCAATCATGTTGTTGGAAGGAGATTCTTTTTATGCCTGTGGAAACGTATAAGTGATGTTGCCTATCGATCCACCCAACCCGTTTTTGGCCCTTCATACAATGGCATGTTTAGGATAATCAGTGGTTATCAAAGCTTGATCAAGTCTAATAGAGAGGAGAGCCCATTGCTGTTGGACTTAGTTTCCGTGCTACAATGGGTGGTAGTACATATCATACATCATACATCATACATATGTGAAAAAAATAGTTTTTGGTCATACCAATTTCAAAAATCCTTATTTTTGTGAAAAATTTAGGTATCATATTTAATGGCCCATAGCCTAATACATTACAATTTAGATATCATATTTAATAGCCCAAAGCCTAAAAAAAATATAAAGAATAATGTGGACAAAGTTTAAACTGTTTCCATCAAGTGGACCACAGCTGGCGTCAAAGTTGACGCACCAACATGACTATTTCCCTTGTTCACCCGATATTGACCATGCTGAAATATCGGTGCAAAAAAAACCGAGTCGAATTCTACTAATAAAACTGAATAATACTGTATACGTAGGTTTCACAAAAGAATTCATATTGTATGCCATATTTTTTTAGTTCTCTCACATTTTTGACCAATTGTTCAATCTTGTTGTTAGAAGAAGTCTCTCTATAATCCCGTGTGTATGTTTAGGTGATGCCACCCATCCATCCCGTGTTTGGCCCTTCTTACAATGGCATGATGAGGACAATCAGTCATTATTAAAGCTTGATCAAGTCAAACATAGAGGAGAGCCCGTTGTTGTCGGACTTTGTTTCCGTGCTATAATAAGTGATGATACCCTGCCCTTCGGTTCAGAAGGGGTATGGGCGCGTTCTGTCAACTTAGTCGTGGTAGATTTCATGTGTAAACGAGCTACCACATCACCGTCGAAAAGTGACTGAACCAAATGAAAAGCTTGTAATGATCACCTGAAGATGCGATGGGGGATCATTGCCCTGATATTCCCAAATGTGGCAAGCAGTAAAATGTCTCTTGTCATCTATAAATAAACGTGTTGGAATTGAGTAAACGCGTAGAAACTCATCGGCAATGATCTCTCATATGCAAAGTTCAAACCATTCTGAACGGCCACTGTGAGAATATCACCATGAATATCTCACATGTGCATTGCATGTTACCAATTACTAATACCTTCAGGTTTTCAGACACTTGAAAGGTGTAAGGTGCTCTCAAAAACGCGGATTAAAACAGGTAATTGTTATCAGTTTTGACCCTAGATCAGAGTAAAATTTCATTTATACATGAAGAACGGTATATAGCCTTAACCAATGTTACTTTCAGCAAAACTTTCTAAGGTAAGCAATCAAATGACCATGATAAAATGCACTAAATATCCATTGCATAACATATAACAGGGAAAGAGAGGGACCAGCAGGATACCCAAGGGAAACGATTTAGATAGGGAGCATGGGACTGCCTCCTCCCTATTGTAGCATTTTGCGGATCGAAGGCGGGCTCTTCGACCCCATCTATTGGGTTTGTTCTCTCAATCGAGGGCTCGATTCTCTCGGAAAAAAATTTCCTCCCCCCTCTGGGTTAGGGGCCGCTTAAATTTTTTCGAGGGCTCTTTTTTTTTTTTTTTTTGAGGGTATCTAGCTGGAGCTGCGTGACAGCTTGGTTGTCAAGACTAGACCCTTTCCCAACGTCACCTCTACTACGACCAATACCTTAGAAGCAATAGCCTATGTTGGCCGCTTAAGCACTAGTTGAAGTAATTAGTATTGGACCGTAGTATTTTTCAAAATTTCAGTTTCAATTTTCCAACGATGTTGTTTTGTTATGCAGTCGTAAAATGGAAGCTCAAATTAATACCCTATCCTAGATGTCACGAGCTTTGTTCCGGGGCAAAGTGCCGTCTAAGTTAACAGCCCCCAGTCCTGCAGTCATCACCAGGCCGTATGCAGTAGTAACTAGATTTCAAAAGACATGTAAATTGCCAAACAATAGTTCTTAGGGACGACATTCAGGCCATTAATGTAGTCTATGTTGACAACTAGTAGTACTGAAGTCAACCCCAAGAAGTATTGCAACAAGAGTATGCATAATATTTATTATTCATACAGCTAGTGATATTTCTTGAAACCCTCAATTTAATGGTGAGCCTATGTTAGATATCTACAGCACTGCAATATCTTCTAATAATAACCCTAAAAATTTGAATTAGTATGTAATGAGCTTCCATTTTAAAGTGTGTTATAAGGGTCAGTCAGTCAGGTTGTCTAATGCTAATGGCGTTCATTTTACAGCCCCGAGCTATTTAGTTTGGAATGGAACCGAAACGGAATTGAAATGGAATTGAAATGGAACTACCGTGATTAAAACATACCCCCCCCCCCCCCCCCCCACCCCCCTTCTAAAGTAAGTCAAATACTAAACCCTCATTGAGCGGACCCTCAGCACTGTTGCTGAAATAAACTGCAAGAAAAAGTTTAATCTACTGCTCGTGCTTCCTAAGCGGGCCCTCCGCGTCCTATCTTTAATATACATGCTTGTCATCGTCAGTCTAAAGTAACACTTTTCGGTGGCTATGTGCTTCATTTCGAACCGTCAGATATTTACCATAATCAAAACATTCACCCTTTTCGAAAATTTGCAATTAGTTTCACTTATTATACCATGAGCAAACCAGGTATTTGGGTTATTCATTCCATAAAACAAACGGATAAACAACAACATAAGTTGCCACGAAAATGAAAAGTGTACTTTTAGTCGTTTCCCTTTGATTGAAAGTAAGAAGTCTAAGAGTGAATTGCGCCAGTATCACACCTGATGTTAGTGCCTTTATATAAACGCTCTACGACGTGGCAGTGAAATAAATGTGCAGAATATGTGATACTTTCACTACTGGTCAAATTCTTGGTCTCACATGCATGTTTATAGCATGAGATAAGCCCTCTCACCATCGACAAGGTGAAAAATTTGACCCGCGAGAGGGAAGAATCCGCTCAAACGTTTTCGGCCCTTTATACAGGAGCTTGATGATCACAAACAACAATAGAATCCTGATCAAATTGTTTTTCAGATTATTCCACTGCTATGGAAAGTTACCTTGCTACAATACATGCTAGTATTACATCATCATCATCATCATACAATAAGTGATGATAACATATCACATATCAGTTCAAGAAGTTCGTCAAAAACATCATCTGCGGGTTCTTAACTGTGAAGAGCATTGTATCAGTCGAGTGCATGCAACTTTGCGCAATACGAAGACACCGAAAGTGAATACAATTCCAGCTATTCAAGTAGAAAGTTCCCTTACACCTACTGAAACCATATTGAGTATTTTGTCCAACAATTTTGTTGGGCACGAGTTTACCAGGTTTTTGAACGGAAATAGCTCTCACCCATTACCAATCGTCAGGAACAACATTAACCTTCAGAAACTGATTGCACAAGATCATCATGCAAGAGTGCGAGTGAGTGAGCTCTACCGTTGAAAAGGTTGGCTGACCTCATCTATCGAATTCATGATTTCGTGAGGAATCATCCGTGCCAGCACAGAACCTGTACTAACTTTTCACGCGAACTTTAGGACCCATTGGTCCGAGTACACCTCACTCTCGATGTTCGTAGTTCGGTTACTCAATTTTCTCGTCGTGCTCCAATGAGTGATTATCGACGTCACCCGCGATAGCTCTTCCACGAATTGTCGCCAGTATCCACGTTTCTTGGCGTTGATGAGGCACTTAAGTTCGCGTCGTGTATTCTTCGAAGTGCTCGGGTGCTCCACGTCTACGGACAACTTAAAAAGTGTTGAACTTTTTACGGTAATCCTTGGTGTATTGCTGATTCCACCATAGAAAAAGAGGTTATTATACTGAGGAGCTGATCATTACAGGGTGTGAACGGTTGCTTGTCAGTAAAATAAATGTTCATAAAAACAAAACGAATGGCTTAAAATCAACAAACGCTACATTTCCTACAAACTAAGATTTTATTATCAAGAAAATACACGTTAAGCTGGAAACGCTCACCTTTTTCTTTTACGATCAGTCGTAGACCTTCCTAAAACGCTTCGCAACTGGCATCCACCGTTTCTTGTGGCATATTGCCCTAAAGATTGATCAACAGTTTTTTGAAAGATACAAGAGTGTGACTTTTTGAGCTTCCTATTTTAATGAGCATGTATCCCCATGCAAAGCAATCCAAAGGTGTGTGCTCTGGTGATTAGAAAGGTCATTCTAGTGATGATAGGAAATGGGTAAAATTTTGGCGACACCACTCCTGTGTTGCTTTCGATTGATGGGAAGCGGCAAATTTACTACCAGCTCTCGTTTTGCGTCCATGTTTATAGCGTAAGCAAACCAAACACTCTGCAGCACGGAAGGAGTGGAAAAATCGGGTCCAATTATGGTTTATTGTGCTTTGTTTTGACCAAACAAACTGGAACGATCGATGATAAGGTCACAATTCAAGGTGCACAAATCGCTTCCCAAAGCCATGTAGGTGTAATAAAAAGCGAACACAGTTACATGAGCCAGTTAAAATTATTGATGAATATCAACTCCACGCTAGAAGACTGTCACCATAATTCCCACCAGACCGCATTTTCATCGCTCGGAATCGATGAAACCTAAACTGGATCCAATCGATTTGACAAATATAATTGTGTGTACTCTAGGTCCATTACAAAGCGGTTTCCCAAGCAACAGCCGCCAGTGTGGAACCTTCATCAAGGTCAAGTTTGCCCTCAACCGGTCCGCGGTGGCAGAGAAAAGTTCTGTACTACGAGAAGGGATTCAGCACCGCTTGCACTCACATTGCAGGATCGTTTTGATAGAAATTGATTGTCTACCGTCAGTTGCCTACTATTTAGTGCTACAGCTGCTGCCTATCGCGTGGTTTCTTCACTACCTGGTAAATAATGCAAAACCATGCCGCCGCAGAATGCTACTACCCCCTTCGTCAATTGTTTCTGCTTGAGCAAGAGCACCGGGTAAGGTGTACCGTGTGCATAGTAGATAGAATAGAGCAACCAGCAGATAGACTTTAGCGCACACAAAAGAGGCACAACGTGGAAACCGGGTGGCTATAGCCCTTCCACTGAGGAAATTGAATTTTACCAAGAACTGCAATCAAATATTCAAACAGTAGAAATAGTTCTTCTGTAATCTCTGGAATCGTTCGGTGCTTTTGTGATGCACGATTGGATCACAGTGATAGTTTGAGCTGTAATAGAGCTGGTATTTTGCATATTCTGTAAATCGATTCGTACAGTATTTTTAGAACATCATTTGCATAATTAATGCTCGAAGATTCATTCACTGGCTACAGACGAAATGAAACAACGTTCCAGCATGGTTCGATACTCGTGTTTATTTTAGCAAAATCGCCCTTCCCTCGGCTCGATTTTTTATGATCAGAATGGCATAATTCGATCAATCGGTGCCAAGACGGGCTAAAATAAGAACCCATTTCCCCAAACTCATAAAGATAAATTACATGGTTCGCTTTCATTCTTGCTGCCAAATTTAACCCAATCGGCAAGGTAATAAAAATCGTATCAGGATCATCATTCAAATGAGCTTCCAAAGCGAAAACACCCAGTATCAAATCCGGTGAGGTGGGGGGTGCCGAAACCGCAAACACTTTGAAAAAGATTTTGCTTCTGGTTATGTCTGGCTTCAATCTGCTCATAAAAGGTATATTGACCTTTTATGGACGTGAACTGATTAGCTGGAGCAAATTTCGAGATTTTGGGTATTTTACAGTTTGAATGTAGGTTGATAATAGTCCAATTTGGAACTGCCGGTACTTTAATTTGAAGGCCACAATAGAATCATAGCATATAACTTACATCAGAACGTGGTCACGATTCTTTGTTATTCGATTTAGAGAGCACACAATGCCACAACCGTTTTGATAGTGTTTTATCGTTTTTCTCAGAACAGATGGAATAGAACATAGAAGGGAGAGCTGTCTACAACTCGCTTTTGGGGTAAAATGTCCTGGCATGGGTTTCCTTTACCATTTCCGGATTTTTTAGGGATAACATGTCAAAACCGACCAAATGACAATGATAAAACTATGGAAAACCACGAGGGAACATTTCATCCCAAGGGTGCATTTTAAACCATTCTTTCTTACCTAACGTTTGCATTAAAAAAATTGGACTTTTTTCGGATGGTGATAAAAATAAGCTAAGACAGATAATTGCTTTTGATACATTTTCCATGGAAGGTAATTATCTAAGCTTACTTATAAAAAAATTCTACGCCTTTGCGAGCGGCCTTCCGGCAGTTACCCGGAACATTCGCCATGGCGGACGAAAACATGCGTGTAGGCGTGTTTTTGAGTAATTTCTTCGTTTTATTTATCAATTCCTCCTCAGTTTTCGCGAAAAATTGTTGGCTTCGGGTTAGCCCAGAAATTCTCGATGGGACGCAGCTGGGGAACGTTGGGAGTTTTTGTCGACTTGGATGCCACATCGATATTCAGCCACTCCATCTCCTCCAACGATCGCTTCGAGTAGTGAGCCGACGCCAGATCCAGCCAAAACACCGCTTCTTCACCCTGATTGTATTTCTTGATGAACGACGCAACTTCCGGCAGGCATTTCATACTATATTTGCCCGTTCACGGCCAGTTCGGAGCGAAAGAAGAGCGGCTTTGACATCCCCTTCTCGCTGATTGTCAGCCACAGCTGCACCTTCTTGGGGAACTTGATGTGTGAAATGAACTTCACCTCGGAGCTCACTTCCTTCGTGGGGGAAGTAAAATACGAAGTGCCCTGCCAGTCGTTGCCATCCAGGGTGAGATAGGTCTCGTCGTCCATCACCACCGCCGCGTCGCGATTCGCCGGGAAAATTGAGTTGACCATGCAATCGAGTCGAATACTCTGACGGAGGATTCCCCGGCAGTGGAAGTTCTCCCGAAATCAAACCACGGTGAGTCATATGGCTAACACATCTTGACGCAGTCAACTTGAGTAGTCCCCGACGGTGGGTATGCCCTACGTCGACGAAGAGTTCCTCGGCGGTTGAAATTCCCTCGAAACCAATTCTCACTTCACCTGTACGGTGCCGAAGTCAGTCCAGCCATTCCGGTGAAGCCTGGCGTCCGATTTGGTGGCACCTCGACGACCCAAAACCGGTGCTACGACGCGTTCTAAACAAGTAGTCCCGGTTGTGGACCTAGCCTACTCGGATGAAGATTGTAGATGTGAATCAGTCTTAATTTCACTTTTCAGTCCGGCGATTCTGGGTGGAGTATGACTTCCAGTTCACTTGCACTCAGTGGTTGCTTTGCACTGACTTGCAGTGGCTCTAGACAGTGACGCTGGGTCGTTGGTCACTTCGCCACTTCCCCTGCCGCTCTGACAGTATCCTCGCTATTGCCCTCTCGACAGCGTTCCTGTGTCTTCTTCGCGGCACAACTCTTCGACATGACCTGCGCAGCCTAGGGCATTCGAAGACGACGTGCTCCGTTGTCTCCTCCAGGTTCACACACTCCGGGTAAAAAGCATGACCAAACCGAAGCAGATATTTCCGGAAGCAGCCATGCTCGGACAGAAACTGCGTCAGAGAGAAGTTCACCTCTCCATGCTTCCTATTCACCCAAGCTGACACATTTGGTATAAGTCGGTGGCTCCACCTTCCCTCCACCGCATTGTCCCACTCTTGCTGACACTTAGCCAACGAGTCCATTCTGACGATTTTCCTCGCATTTCTGCACTCCCTCAGCTGATAGAATTCGACGTCCTCAAACAGGGTGATGCAAATGGGCATTATGCCAGCGATAACGCATACTGCCTCCGATGAAATTGTTCTGTAGGTGCTCGCGACTCGTATGCCCATGAGTCGGAACACCCTGTGCAGCTTCCCTTGATTACGCTGAATTTTCAGCGCCACGACCCAGGCTGGGACAAACCATCACCCTCAGGTACTTTAATGGTTAAACACTTTGACGGAATTGCGTGTCCACCGACGTTAATGTCAACCCGCTGAACTGCTTTGCGGTTGCTAAGCAGCTCTACCTCAGTCTTAAGTTGAGCCAGCTGCAGTTTTGCTTCAGTAATTCACGTTTCAATGGTGTAAATCACCTCCGCCGTCAGCATCACGACTTCTTCCAATGTATCACCCGTTATCGTTAAGACGATATAATCTGCAAATCCGACGAGGGAAAAGCCCGTTTGATTAGAGCTGCAGTTTTGAGCTCTTTCTTAAATGGGCGCAAAAAACCTCCTCTTCTTTTCGTTTCAACAGAAAATAACATAGCTTCCAAATCAAATGATACAATGATTGCTTCGTACATCGCGTTCCAGAGAGCCTTGTGCCGTTGGGCCGAGAATGGAGCCTTGTGGCACCTCCGTCATGACCTTGATAGATTTCTGCACCAACTCCGTTTCTTCTACCAGGACTCTGTTCTGAAAAAACTGCTCAGCATCTCTCTCTCTCTTTCTCTCTCTCTCTCTCTCTTTCTCTCTCTCTCTTTCTCACTCGCTCTCTCTCTCTTTCTCACTTTCTCTTTTTTGTGAAATGTTCAATCTTGTTGTTGGTAAGAGATTCATTACATCCCCATGGATAAGTATAAGTGACATTGCTTATCGATCAATCCATCCTGGTTTCAGCCCTTCACATAATGGAATGACAACCTGTGGGTTTTAAAGATTGATCAAGTAAAACAGAGAGGGCAGCCTGTTGTTGTCACACTTAGTTTCCGTGCTACAATGAGTGCTAGTCCACTCTGCAGGTCGCACGTGAGAGATTATTAGTGATATTCTCACAACGACTTTCCGTTTTTCTGACTAAGAATTTCAAATCACGCTAATCTAACGAAGCACCAACCAGAAGATATACTGTTCCCATGAAATGGGAGTAAAAAAATATTGCTGGCTAAAATTGTATATCCTTAATATGACAATGGTGTACATTGTTACTAATACAAACTGCATATAGAGGTATATTCTTCTGCTTCAGATGGTATTTTCTCCGCGTCTTATATCTTACCATGCAATGGTAATACCATGCAGTTATTATACCATGAACAAACCGGGTATTTTGATAATTCCTTCCATACATTAATCAAAAAATAACAACATAAGTTGCCACAAAAATTTAAAGTGTACCTTTAGTCGTTTATTTTAGATTGAGAGAAAGAAGTCTAAAAGTGCATAGCAATATATCCCGCCAGTATCACACCTGACGTAAGTGCATTGATATAAACGTCAGCGTAATAATTGAGCAGAATATTTGATACTTTCGCTACTAGTCAAATTATTGGTCTCATAAGCAGGTCTATAGGATGGGACACAGAAAGATTTTCCAAAAGTTTGTGCAAATTTTTTTCACGCGGTTGTTGTTCTTTCGGCTCCATTTTCAATACGATGCTTTTGTGACAGCAAAACGTATGTCAAAACGTTCACACACACAATGAACTTGCATTAGCGGTATGGATCATTGCACGATGGCGTCATCAATGCAGTTTTGACAGTTCAGGGAGCTTTTTTACGCGGACTTAGAATATTTTCGGTAAGATCGGTTTGAGATTTTATGCTCTAAATTTATTACGATTGAAGTAAAATAATCAGAAAACAGACACCAGTTCTTAATTTGACATCATTTCCTGAAACTAATCGTACAGAATCCGGAAAAAGCCAATGAAAAATTTCGTTTGAGCTGTTCGAATTCTAACACCTTGTAAACAACTATAAAAAAAAAGTGAGGTTAATACATTCCGTGTAATGATCTATTGGTGACATCTTTATATTGACAAATAAAAAAAGGGGTGGCTAATAAACTATAGCTAGATTTTGCTATGCGCTTACCTTATTAGTAACGAGTTAACGATACCAACAGGAATGAATGAATTTGAATCATGTATTGCAAACACAAGTGCACTCTATGTACACGGAAGATGTGAATATTCAACATGACCCACAGATCGGTATTCAATCCATTTCAAATAGTTCTCAGAAGTCACAAAAAAAACATTCGTGCTTTCAAAAGTAACAAACATCAAGGTACTGGCAAGCTCTGTTCGTGCACAGTTTGTGTAATCGATCACGGTATTCATTGCTCTCGCAAAAGTAAACGAATTTTCACAGTTCAGAAAATTCAGACTTCATCGATTATTCTTAATCGGCTTCCCATCTTTTACAATGAGGAGACGCTAAGTTGGTTTTTCTACTTTTTGACGTAGAACTACATCTTTGTTTCCTATACTGGGGTAGGACTAACTACGACCGTCACGAAATGTGATTAGTTTTTGAACGTTAATATCTCAGTCGTTTCTTCAAAGATTACACCAATCGATCGGAAATATTTCTACGCATCGATTTCAATAGAGGACATTGTTCATTTCGGGACAAATACTATGGAAAAATTCAAAAATGTTAATCCTTGTCTAATATATAGTATATTAGTTCAAAAAATATTGCATTGTACAATTAATATGGCTTAGAAGTGTAGCCCTACATCATAATTTTGAACAACCCAATGTAGCTGTACCTTGTAGTTTTTTGATAACCCTCATATTTTGAGCCAATTGAGCATAATTCTGTGTAGAGCAGGAGAATGGGCGAACTTTATCGATTTCTCTCATCAAATTTTCTGTTTTAAATTAAGATGATAAGAAGCCGGGTTTCAGTATTATTTTACCAAAGAATGAAAGTTCCCATCGCTACCTAGACTTCTGAGTAATAAGTAATGTATTTAACATACACTATGGTTTTTTTTACACGTTCCACTTTTACTATGAAACCGCGTAAAAAAAGGCTAAATAGAGTTGATGAATAACGGATTTCGGTAAAATTTGACAAGTTTCGGTAATGTTTTAGGCCAGAAAGTTGTCGAAGTTCTCAAAAAAGTACCTGATTTGGCAGGCTATTTGTAGTTGTGGCAAAATCTTCAGAACTACAGGTACGATGTCCAACAAGTTTGCGCCAACGAGTGTCTGCAAAAACGGCTACTACACCCAACATAAAAAAGCAAGATTGTAATGCAATTGCGAATGATTTTGTTTCATTTCTCGTAATGGATCGTAACTTGGAGAAAAAATGCAACATTGGTCGTGGGCAAAAAAGCATCACATCAATTCGCTTTGAAAAATTCAATGTGTGCGTGGGTTGTGCAGTGTATTAGTTGTTGAGTCCGGACTGACAAAAAACAAAAATTCGAATTTTACCAGGATTCAAACCGTGGCCGCCAGCGTCGTGGCTCTACATAGTAACCATTCAGCCACTTTAACAAGTTGAAGTGGATGGAATAAAAGCCCTACATATGCTTCGATTGTCGAGGCACTCAGTGGTACAGCAACAAAGCAAATGTCGCTCGCACACACTTGCATGGCTTCACGTGGTGATCAAGAAGGGCACACTTGATGAGAGGGAGATGGGAGTGCGATGACGAGTGAAAATAAAAATAGAACACTTGACAGCGGAATTACAACAGTGACCAATAGCGTTGCGGCATTTTGTGGTATTGTCTCACCCATATTGAACCATGGCTTCGTTTATACCATAAAATGCTTTGTGGATCATGATGGGCAAAAGTGCTTTTTCTGAATCATGCAGATTTGTCAAGATATGATTGCAAAAACTGCAATTGCGTTTTTTGCCACCTTTTCAACTTTTGGGTGTAGAACTCATCCAAAAGCACACGAGTTCTGTGTTGTATTGGCCTGATTTGGCGTCTTTCCATTATTGTAAAGCGGCTCAGCAGTGGTATGCAGGAAACAAAGTCAACATTGTACAAAAGGAGTATCCAAACCCCAGATTGTGTAATGAAAGATTTGGGGGGTGGTGGGGAAGGGGAGGGGGGAAAAGAAAGAGAAATTTTGTTAAAGGGGGGAAATGTTTCGGGGGTTTTGAGGGAGACTTGTCAATTAATGGATGGTATCAAACGTAAAGTTAGAGCATACGGATATAATAAGCCAAAACAGTAATATTTTAATGTAAATGAGTTATAAATTAACCCTTTGTTACGAGGATTCTTTTTACTAAGAAATAAATATAAAAAATGTTATACTGCGAATTTTTCATTGGACCGATTTTGCTGTGCGCAAACCTTAACTGGGAAAATGCATCTAGAATCTATATCTTGAGAGCCGGTAACAGCGAAATCAAAAATAAACGTTTGGACTCAGTTCTGATTGCAACCTCAGTCGTCATCGTGAATGAACGGCATCGTCGTGTTGATCTATCATAATTGTTGTCCTAATTGCGTCGCTTTTTCGTTGAGAGTAGAGCAGGAACAAAACAAAGATGATGTAATATTGATGAAATTTGTCTGTTGCTTACAGTTAACTGCGATCAAATCAATCATGATTTGACTGTTTATTCAGGTTTATTGTCGAAAACAGATTAACATTAGTCTTACTCGATGGAGCCCAAGAAGTAAAGGTATGGTGGTACCAGCAATTCTGCCAGAGCTGTTTTGTGATCATCACAAAAACATAAAAATGTCGTAACAGCATTTTTCATAACACATAAAAGAAGCATAAATCAAAATTTTGTCAATCAAGAATGTGTAAATTGATTAATTCTTTTACTTAAAAAATCAAATTATTTTTCGTTTTAAGGCTCAATAAGCATAAGTAACAGAAAAAAAACATTAAGCTTAGCTTTTTGTTGACCGATTTTGAATTTTCGGGTTCTTCATTTAACTCCTACCGTCAAATTCTTTACAGCCGACTCAACCATTCTGTTCGCCGCGAAACGCCAGATTGCCTGTTCCTGCTTCTAGTTTACAACGTTTTTTTCGTCTTCTCCAGGTTCCGCTTGTCGATGGCCCATTATTTCTCGTTTGGGTGGAGCGTGATATTGTTCTTGGGCACGTTGTTGGCGGCAGTCCACCTCATGGCCTTTTTCCATAACGGAACGATGCCAATACAGCAAGGAATAATCGTGTTCCTTCAGGAAGACGCTAGTGCACGTCAATTTCTTGTTTGGAAGTTCGAGTGGCAATGAAAACTTTGAATCAGAGATACAGATTGCCTGCTAAACTAGATATTTCTTATCAACTTCCAAGAAGATTGATAGTTTAATATGGTACAAATGTCTGGCACCATTCCCTTTTTGGTTCCGTAAAAAACTCCTGCTAAAAAAAACTGTTAGAAATGTGCTTTAACGTTGGTTTCGTCGTCGATTACCAAGCAATCAAACTACATCTGCCTCGTTTGTAAAGCTTCCGGCAACGTGTCTGTTGCATTGTTTATCACCGGGATTTGAAGTCTAAACCTTCTAAAAAGTCGACGGTCTGGCTCGTTTTTAAACTCGATGCACGAGTGCAGTTGACCTCTCAGCTTGTTTGCGACATCTCTAACAAACAGATTGGAGTTCCGCTTGAAACCACTGACCACTTTTTTGTCGTTTCTGTGGCTTCCGACATTCGTTTCCCCCCAATCCAGGCTTTCTGGCTGCCGAAAAACGTTCCAGAACACATTTATTACGTTGAAACATGTTGGAGATAGTTTGTTTGGTCACTTTTAACGATTTCGCTAGCTTGGCGTACCAGTAGGTAAAATTTTCACGATTTGCGAGCAAAATTTTGATGTATTACATTGGACGCTATTTTGATAACTGAAGAGCAAATGTCAAAATTAAAATAGTAGCATCATTTGGCACGCAGACACCTACAAAACGTCTACAAACGTTCAGTAATCAGTCCAGTTAAAGTATTTTCACCAAGGGCCTGACAGACAGCCATTCTTCTGTAGCCAATAACTCTAACATCCAAAAGTCAAAAGATTCAATGTTTGTAAACAATACTGGCGTTCGTTTCCGTAGCCACATACGTCAGATGGGCCTTATTCAAATAAGGGCCGTGATATGTTGCATACTGTCAAACACTAGTAATAGGAT
Organism: Aedes koreicus; assembly: GCA_024533555.2. Classification (NCBI taxonomy): domain Eukaryota; kingdom Metazoa; phylum Arthropoda; class Insecta; order Diptera; family Culicidae; genus Aedes; species Aedes koreicus. Next base: position 109,597 of record JAHHFK020004441.1, read on the forward strand.
AGGGTTGCCAGGCCCCTGATTTTCACTGAACGATCGTAAATCTTGCATTACACACTCAACTGTCAAACATGATTGAGCAGCTCAGTTAACAATGCCGTAGAATATTACGGTAATTTTTACTTCAAAATACTGTGGAATTAAACATTCTGACTTTGGTTAACTTTGCTCAAAACAGCAGAGGAGATAAAGGGGCAGGGTATATGTTTTTAGCGCTCAAAAATGAAATCATTTGTTGAATCATAGGAATGGATGAATAATTTGGATGGAATTTGTTTTCACGAAGGCGAGCAGAATTTTTTGTTATTCATGTGAGTTTTCACAGCATTCCGTGAACATCGGTGCTTTTGAATCTATTGCGTAATCATTTATTATTAATTTCATGAACATCGGTTAAACTTTCACTGAACAAATACTATAGCAATAACATTTCAAACATTTTTTTTTGCATAATAGATCAGTTGAAGAACTACAAATGTTCAGCATCAGCATGTTCAAGAATTAACGAAACCATTTAATTTTTTTTTTTTGACTGCTCAAAACTAAAACTGAAAATTTACAGATAACAACCGTAAAAAATACTGAGCACCAAAACATAAATTGGATTTGGATTGGATTTGGATTGGATTTGGATTGGATTTGGATTGGATTTGGATTGGATTTGGATTGGATTTGGATTGGATTTGGATTGGATTTGGATTGGATTTGGATTGGATTTGGATTGGATTTGGATTGGATTTGGATTGGATTTGGATTGGATTTGGATTGGATTTGGATTGGATTTGGATTGGATTTGGATTGGATTTGGATTGGATTTGGATTGGATTTGGATTGGATTTGGATTGGATTTGGATTGGATTTGGATTGGATTTGGATTGGATTTGGATTGGATTTGGATTGGATTTGGATTGGATTTGGATTGGATTTGGATTGGATTTGGATTGGATTTGGATTGGATTTGGATTGGATTTGGATTGGATTTGGATTGGATTTGGATTGGATTTGGATTGGATTTGGATTGGATTTGGATTGGATTTGGATTGGATTTGGATTGGATTTGGATTGGATTTGGATTGGATTTGGATTGGATTTGGATTGGATTTGGATTGGATTTGGATTGGATTTGGATTGGATTTGGATTGGATTTGGATTGGATTTGGATTGGATTTGGATTGGATTTGGATTGGATTTGGATTGGATTTGGATTGGATTTGGATTGGATTTGGATTGGATTTGGATTGGATTTGGATTGGATTTGGATTGGATTTGGATTGGATTTGGATTGGATTTGGATTGGATTTGGATTGGATTTGGATTGGATTTGGATTGGATTTGGATTGGATTTGGATTGGATTTGGATTGGATTTGGATTGGATTTGGATTGGATTTGGAATGGATTTGGACTGGATTTGGATTGGATTTGGATTGGATTTGGATTGGATTGGATTGGATTTGGATTTGGATTGGATTTGGATTGGATTTGGATTGGATTTTGGATTGGATTTGGATTGGATTTGGATTGGATTTGGATTGGATTTGGATTGGATTTGGATTGGATTTGGATTGGATTTGGATTGGATTTGGATTGGATTTGGATTGGATTTGGATTGGATTTGGATTGGATTTGGATTGGATTTGGATTGGATTTGGATTGGATTTGGATTGGATTTGGATTGGATTTGGATTGGATTTGGATTGGATTTGGATTGGATTTGGATTGGATTTGGATTGGATTTGGATTGGATTTGAATTGTCCATCAACACAATTTCTGCCCGGACACATAATTGTTTTCTATATACATTACCGCCATGAATTATAACATCAACTTGGCGATTTATTCATATAAGTTTTCATAGAACTTGCTGTTCAAAGTGTAGACAAGGAACGTTCACTTGAAAACAGTTTTAAAATTATAATTAGTTGGCTCTATTGCACTTTTTGTGACGCCGTGCAACCTTTTGATTCATTGTATTTACAGTATGTCCCATAAAAAAATGCGAAAATCCATACAGTTTCAAAGAAGTTTTTTTCATAAAATATGATTTAAAAAAAACCATAATTTTATCTAGGGAATCGTATATTAAGTCTTTCATTATTACATTACTCAATATGTCCACCATTTTTCTCGATCACCTGCTCCAAACGGGGACGGAATCGAGAGCATACCTACTCAATGTATGAGTTAGTCATCGAGTTCCATGCCTTGGTAATGGAAGCTTTCAGGGCGCCAACACTGGGGTGAGAACGTTCACAGGCCTTAGCCTGAACATTTGCCCATAATGAGTAATCCAAAAGATTCAAGTCCGGCCTGCTAGGAGGCCAAATGTCCTTTGGCCAAAATTCCATGTTTTCCTTCAGCCACGCTTGAGTCCTTTTTGAGGTATGACACGGTGCTCCGTCCTGTTGGAAAATTACGTGTTGGTGTGCTCCAAAGTTGGCTTTCATTCATGGCAGAACGTGGTCCTTCAGAATGTTCATGTAAACCTCGGTATTAACTTTTACTCCAGCTTTGATGAATGGTGGAGGCATTTTCAAGCCATTGGAAGCAACTGCCCCGAAAACCATTACTCCGGCCGGATGTTTGGTGGTAAACTTGAATTCCACGTTCTCTGGAACATCCTCAATCTACTTCGGCGAAATAAACCTGTATGTACGTGTGTTAGATACGGGATCGATGGTGAACATTTTCTCATCGAAGAATACGATGATGGTATGCTCCTTTTTTAATGCTGACACCAAACGTTTCCAGCGCTCCAGCTGTAGTTGTTTGATTCGGTCCGTTACAAGGTGGCGCTTTACTCTTGCCCTGGACGAACAATTCAGGTCATCTTTGACCAACCGTTGCATGGTAGTTTTTGAAATCGGCTTCCTTAGCCAATTTCCGGATCGATCTCATAGGATTTCGCCTCACTTTGTCTGTCACTGATCTGATGACCTTCGGTGTGCAAGCGGACCGTGGACGGCCACTTGCCGGCTTCCGTGGACGTGGTCCATCAATGAGTGAATGGTATATGGTAAACAGTAGCCAGGTGGCATTCTACAATCGTTGCAATTTGTTTTAAGGGCTTTTGGGCGAGCAGCAAACTAGTCACAACCTCCTTTGCGTACATTTTTCTCAACTTTGTTACTCGCGAACCACTGTTTTGTTTACATCGTCTCATAGTATACAGTCAGATGATTACACACACGCATTAAAACAGTAAAAATAATGTTCAAGGCTACCCAAAAATAAATATTGAAAACTTTCGCATTTTTTTATGGGACATACTGTATTTCATCCCGCAAATCTCGGAAAACACATGCTGAATTGTAATGAATCGACATAACTGAAACTGTACTCAAATGCTCACCGCAACACTGTACACATGCATTGATACATTTTCTAAGCATGTGAACTGCAGAAACGAAGATTTGTGTCTTCAAAATTGCGAGATGATCACTTCCGTAGTGATTCCCGTCCCGTTTTATGTCATAGCATCGACACAAAGCCTACGATGCGAATATTCGTCGTTTGTTTATTGCTTACGCTTTGCTAGACCAGAAGCTACAAGCAAGTGTATGATGAAGAATGAAATGGTCCTGGAAATCTTGAAATAACAACTTTTAACCAGCAAAAATATTCGTGTACGATGAGAGCATTGCCAATAGCGGGAGGTGATACGTTTTGAAAGTCATCAATCCTGGTTTTATGTGTTATCATGCCACGCCACCCTCGAGTCACTCTTAATGAAAACAAAGACAACATGACAGGTAGAAGGTATGTTTATTGTCTGTACTGTGAAATATCATATAGACGTAATAAATTGCAAAATTGAACTAGGATTTCTGCCATCTGCCCTGTTCATTCAAAATCTAATTTGTTCTATGGGTAGGAGTTAGTATAAATTAATATTATGATATATTAGTCCTGATTTCAAACCTGGCATAATCTAACTAATTGAGTCAAATAATGAGATACAGTTATGCTTCAAAATTACATTTACCTTTATTGTGGCGACAAACTCCTCAACAATGTAAGTGAAAACAATGATGCAATTATCGGTTAGGGTACTTGAAATTCTTGAACTTCAAACAGTCATACTTAAGCTCGAATGAATCAGAGGCACTACTACACAATCTTGAAATTACAAACTGCTTATAACACTGAACCGTAAACTACTCGAGCCAGAGGAATTTTCAATTGCAATGCATAGTGCATTTTGCCATGACTGAATGAAAATTCCAGAAATCAGAATGTTTACATCCCACAAGGGTACTCAACATAACATTGAATGCATGCACAACGTAAAATTCCCACAAAATTTGAGTAATCTGCAGATTGAACACTACAAAGGTACGAGGTGGTCCTCTCAGAAAACCTACTGTTTAAAGCAAGGCGGCAAGTTTTGCAAATCGAATAATAGTGTACTCATTCTATAGATGCGAGCATATTCAACTATTCCATGCTTATTTCGTCCTCACACAAGCACAACTATTTGTAGTCGATAGCCGTCCTTGAGTATAAAACTGAATTTCGCAAATTTTGACGGACTATTCGAGAAAACAAAACATGAACGCATAACCCCACAACGGGGTTCCATACTCTTCCTGATTTTTGCAAGTTCGAACGTAAGTGCACTGCCTGCTCTCAACTTAGTGCACTCTTCTCAATTCTGAGTATAAGCTCCCCAAGGGAACAGGTGCATGAATTAATATATTCTGTGTGGCCAGAAATCGAGCTCACCGGTTTTCACTGTGTCTTAGCTGAATGGTTTATTGAAACTCCAAACGAAACGTAGGATCGCCCTGCACCTGAGAAAATATGCATCACTACAACTATGTTCCACTTTTGCACGTCCCAATGACTCTTACAATCCTAAGCATTCTCACATATTCCCAGAATTGCAACCAAGCAAGGAGCCGGGGAACAGGTAATTTGATTTCCAGTTGCATACCTTGAGTTTCACACACTCTCCATGTAGGAGCGAGCGATGGTAGCAACTACTACTTCCAACACATAGTTGTCGAATAAATCTTAGCCGCTTGGTTTGGAGGCATGTACTGAAGAATCTTCCAGAACCGCTCTTGTGGCGGAAACCTTTCTCACACTCTGTAATAGTAAAAGTTAAATAGGCTATTACCAACAACGATTAAACAAAAGCGATGGGAAACTGCATGATGCCTAAGGTGTTGTAAATCTCTTACTTTACGTACAGGGTAATTTTAGGTGCCAGTAAATTATTTATTATTCTCGAGATAGCGTATGAGGGCCTTTGCCAATGAAACTCAAATTACAATTAAAGCGGTCATGATGAATCCGATTTCTAAGTATAGAAATGTTTCTTTTTCCTTATTAGGATTTCTGGAAATAATGAACGGTGGGCTAATTTCATTTCATTGTTAACGATTAGTTATCAATCAGATCTCCCGTTAAAAGATAAAATGGTTTCAATTACATCATACTCTAACCGATGTTGATTCAAACCTGATGTCATAAACGTGCCAACTCATACCGCAAACGTTATCATTCAACATTGAAAATCGATTGTAAAAAAAATATACGACAAAGCGGTGCTCCAATAAATTGTGACACATTTAAGAAAACGCCGCGCACAAGTCCCGCCGACTCGTGTGATGTCATCTTCAAATCGAAGGCAATGTCACACAGTTGAGCAAAGGTATCGCCATCACCGATGGTGGCTCATATTGATTTATTTCTTCAATTTGCTCTAATGGAGAGTTATAAAGCACGGCAACTAGGGAAATCCACTGGACGGACAAACCGGGAATCATTGCCGCTAGTGGTGAAAAGCTACGACATTGACCTATATAGGTGGTGTATTTCCAACTGAAAATGGATGTTTCTCCCTGAACGGACACAATGATCGTTAAAAATTAATCCCGCAAAATATCCGGACTCTCTCTTCAATGCTGTGGCATTGAATTGTACCATAGACGTTTCATCGGAAAAAAAAATCTGCAAAACACCTGAGCAAAGTCAACTAGCGCGGTACTGCGCAATGTTCCAGGAGCCGGATTGAGGTGGAACAAACTATTAGGTCGTATACACCATAGGTTCATGGTAAAAAGAGTTTACAAACATGGAATTGATCGATTTGATGAAATTACCAAATTTCTTGTTATAATATTCAACAAAGCGAAATTGCATTTTTTTTTTTTCAAACATTGCTTATAAAAGAATAACTCTTTATGTGTTGATCGGAAATGTTTTGTTCAAGAAGATTTTTGAACTTTAAGGAAAACATATAAACAATGTATTTCACGGTGGGAAAATACTGATTCAGAATTGCAATTAAAGCCTGTCCACGTAAAATTTAGGACACCAAAAAAAGGAGCAAAAAAACTTCACGCATAATTCAACTAAACCAATTGTTTATTTTACATTAATAGAGTTATATCTATATTAGAAACAGTTGATTAAGATGTTAGTCCTTTTTTCTGTAAAAACTTTCTGTCGTACACCCGCCATCACGTTCCGTACGGTATCCTCAGATACGCCCGCCGTAACAATTCTCCATCTTCTCTTGAAATCATCGGTACCATTTGCGTTTTCCTTAGTTTCGAAGAGTTTCCGCTTAACTAGGGCCCAGTATTTCTCTATTGGGCGAAATTCTGGACAGTTTGGTGGATCGGCTGTTTTTGGCACGTATTTGATCTCTTGCATCTTATACCACTCTAGGACGCATTTCGCATAGTAACAAGAGGCTAGAACAGAGCTGGAGAGTCGTGGCTTCTGATAAACGGTAGCAACCGCTTTTGCAGACATTCTTTCTTTATGAGTAATGTTAAAAGGAAGGTTCATGCATTTGGGCATGCTAATATTTGTTATATTTGTTAAAAATCCATCTGAGAAGCTGATGTCTTAATGAATACAATTTACTAAAACTATATAAAAACAAAGCTTAAACATTCCGAATTGGTTTCCTTATGAGAAATGTAATTAAGGGCTTATTAAAGTTGAATTGCCCTACTACCTTGCCGCCATAAACCTCAGCGGATCAAATGAATGTAATGAAATTGAATTAAGCGAACATGAGGAAAGTTAAATAATATGTTTTGTTTTATTCTCTGAAAGTTCGATCGGTTGAATGGGTGAGTTTTGCGAATCTTTTCTTGTGATGCAATTTGATACCGTACACCCTTTATATGGTTGACAGCCAAGCACATCAACAAATACTAATTTAGTGTTTGTACAGACCTACAAAATGACTCTTTTCATCCTTTTCTTTATAACGTGCAATGTTTGGTAGTAAACCTTTTTTTTCGTTTCAATTTTCAAGACCTATCTTTTCATCAAAATTTTCAAAGCTTTTTGTGTTATTTTCGTACAATAACGGAATGTTTTTTTTTCTTTTTTGGCTTTGTAATTGCTTCGTTCTTTTTACAATGGCGCGTCAGGCATCGAATACAAGGTTAGCTCCATAAACAGTACCAATCATATTGATTGCAGATAACATCGTATTGATTGATAAAACGCACAAATCATTTCAGACAAAAAACGGAAATATCTTACGGAAATTTAATTACGATGACCTTAAATGTGAGGTACACTTCCTATCATGATCAGTTACAGAATTCTACAGCGAAGGATATACATTAGGGTGTCCCTAAATTATGTTTAATCATGAAAGTTGGGAACTCACCCTTCAAATGATAGATAAAGGTTTTACAAACAACATAATGGCATTATTGTATATTGTATAACGACAACTCTGGGAATTGTTGTCGCCCCAGTGAGATTTTTGAAAAAAAAAAAAAGACCATTTTTCATTGTTAGTATAGATTTAGCTACATGGATCTCCTCCAGGGATCATGTTGAAGCCCTCTTTTGTATATTTTTAATGTCAAAGACATTGATGTTTGTCTAAGTGACAACTGTAGGTTGAGACAGCTTGCAGATGACGGTGTAGTGTCTGTCACAGGGCCCAATGGGGTCGACCCGCAAGGACCCTTACAGGATACCTTAGACAACTTATCCAGTTGGGCTTTAGAGCTAGGTATCGAATTATCTACTGAGAAAACTGTGTTGGAAATTTTTGAACCAAGCACAACCGAAGCGGGGTGTGCCTATAACTCATTCAATGTCCTTTACATATCTTGGGGTCTGGTTCGATCCGAAGTTCACCTGGAGATCCAACATTGAGTATCTTAAGCGAAAGTGCCAATGAAGAATCAACTTTTTTCGAACAATTACCGGGATCTAGTGGGGAGCACATCCGCGAGAAGTTTTTGTTTTCAGTCGACGGCTCGCACATCATTAAACTGGAACGTATTCAGTATCGGTGTATTCGTATCGCGTTAGGTTGCATAACCTCGACTCATACGATGAGACTTGAAGTACTGTTCGGCATGTTGCCATACTCGGATCGGGTTTTAGAATTGTTGCTTAAGATGCTTAGTCGCTTACCAGATGTGAAGTTATAAATCCCCATGTTATCGAAAACTTTGAGAAGCTTCTTGAGATTCGCTTCGCTCTTCTTTGCCTTCGACGAATATTCCCAATCGTGTTTGATTCTCCGGCTCCTTGTTCCGCGTATGTCGCTGAATCAGCGGCCATGCACTTTACGCTTAAAATTATTGCCTCACTTACCCCGGATCAGTACTTCATTTTCGCGGATAGTATCAGTTCTATAGAGGCTATTTGCTCCATGAGGCCGTTAAAGCACTCCTCGTATCACCTTTGTATGGGTTCCTTCTCATTGTTCGATTCTGGGCAATGAGAGAGTGTACCGAATACTCCAGTCTACATGGCGCTACACAATGAATTTTAAAAAAGAGTTGAATTGTTAGCACTGGGTTATTTTCTGTTTATTTTATGAAAAGTTTATTTAATTCAACATCCTTACGGAAACTTTCAAACAGTTCGTCCGATTGTCTTGATGTTACAGAGTAAATTGTAGGCAATTACGTGTACAATTCGGAACACCACTTGTTGCTGACAAAGAATCGCGGGTATGTTTTGAATAGGGCAAAACCTAAATATTTTTGACGTAGGACTACGTCTTTGTTTTCTATACCGGGGTATAATTTAAAACAATCGAATTGCGAACGCCACGAAAAGTGGTCAGGTTTTGAGCGTTTATACCTCAGTCGATTCTCAAAAGATTCTAAAAATGTTTGCACCGATCGATTGGAAATATTTCAACGCATCGATTCTAATAGAGGACACTGTTGATTTTGGTCCAAATACATTTGAAAAATTCATAAATCTTAAGCCTTTTTTCTTCATTCATCATGGTTTCTGGAAATCGCTTTTAAGTATGCACACGCAGCGAAAACGCCAGCAGCACAAAGTGATTACAATGGTCTTGATCATTTGCCAGAAGATCGTCATCATCATCATCATCGTCACGGTTGAAGTGAAAACTGTAATATTGATTAATTATGATTATGTAATACTACCATCTATTGTAGCAAGGTAACTTTCCATAGCAGTGGAATAATCTGAAAAACGATTTGATCAGGATTCTATTATTGTTTGTGATCATCAAGCTCCTGTATGAAGGGCCAAAAACGGTTGGGCGGGCCCGTAAACAGAGACACTTACGCGAAACCCACGAATATAGGGAAAAGAATCTCGTTCCAAAAGCAAGTTCACACTCACTGCACTAGAATCGAGCCCTCGATTGACAGAATAAACCCAATAGATGGGGTCGAAGAGCCCGCCCTCGTTCCGCGAAATGTTAACAATAGGGAGGAGGCAGTCCCATGCTCCCTATCCAAATCGTTTCACTTAGGTGCCCTGATGGTCCCTTTCCCCGTTATATGTTATTTAATATTTAGTTTATTTTGTACAAAAAAAAAATTAAAATATCATTATAGACAAAAATGCTAAATTATTCAAAATTCAAACTTACTTATTTCTTACCATAGTACCACTACAATAATAAAATATAATCCTACATTGCATGTGCTTATATGCCAGTCTTTTATAAATATAGTAGTTCAAGTTCAGAAGTGCAATTTTAAATTGAATGTTATGCTGAAATGCTGAGAAACTAATTGAGACAGGCATCAATGTCATGTTGCTCCAGGGTCTTACATGGTTTTGGAATGCAAAGATAATTCCAAAGCGTGCTGAAATTTTTAATAAAATGAGAATGGGAAAATATACAGTATGATTTAAGGGTACACGATCTTCAGTCGCACCCCCTCACATCACTTTTGTCATATTGACAACATTGCCCAGGCTACGCCAACCAGCGTCTCCATGTTTCAGCTGGCAGTCTTTTGTGATCATATGACTCGTGGAGGCGTGAGATAGGAACTTTTGAGGACTGGAGGTCGGTCGCACCTTCCTTCGAAGTTGTCAACTCACCATTTGAAGCCCTGGTGAAGTGAGAACTGTAATAAGACCCAAAATATATAGAAACGATCTGACCCAATCAGTTTCAAATTCCAGGACGTCATATCGATCCTCGCAACTGTTTCCGCATTACGTAGAAGTAGATCATTTTTTCGAGCTTTTCATGCCGGTATGACTACAGGACTGTTGCCCTATTTTTGAAAATTGTAGCCCTATTTTTGAATGATATTCAGAACCGTCTTCTTCTCTGCTGATTGTAAGCGCAACCTCTAACTACTGACCCACTTGATCCGGTGGAGGGTATGATCAGGGTTGCCACATGCACAGATTTATCTAGATTGACACAGATTTTTTTAATTTTTTTTTTCATACAGATTACAGATTTTTGAGGAAAACCAAGATTTTTAAGATTTTTGGAAATTGTCTTTCCACTCAAAAACCTCAAATTCAAAATATGAGTACAGTTTAGGATCCAACTTTTTAAATACTACTTTCAGTATGATGTTTAGGCTTGAAGCAAAATAACACCATTGACAGTGACAGATGATAGTATGAAAGTCAGTTTGTGTGTGTGCTCAAAATGATTTCTCCATGAATTTTTTGATTATTTGATGTTGATAATTTTTGAAGAAAATTTCATAGAATTTCTCAAGATTCTCGGACATTTCTTTAGATATTTCTTCTTGCGTTTCTATAGGTATTCTTCAGACGTTTGTAGGCATTCCTCCAGGGATTCTTTCATGAGTGTCTTCTGACATTGCGTCAGCAGTTTTTTTTCAAAACTTTCTTGTGATGAAATGTTTGGAGGAATCCCTGATCTTGTGAAGATTTGTGATTTCAAAGGAATCACTGGAGGCACCTGAAAGAACTATACAAAAACTAAACATTTTTTCCTGCAAAAATTCGGAATCATTTTTCAAATTTTGTCTAGGATGCCTGCAAGGATTCTTACTTATAGTTCTCCAGATATTACTACAATATTTTTTCCAGGTATTCCGGAGGAGAAGTATTTGTTTCAAAGTTGCGCAAGAGATTGTTCCAAAAATTTCGGCAGAATTTCTTGCGGTGATTTCTACAAAAATGCTATTCTTCTAATGTAGAAGTATTTTTATGCATTCATGCAGAAGAATTTTAGGAGATTCTGATCTGCAGCAAATAGTCGCAAAAGGTTAAAAGCATCTGCAAGACACGGTTTTTCAATTCGATATTGTAATCGCGAAGTGTTTATTGCTCGAATCTTAAAGTTGTGGATTTCAGAAGAAATGCAAATATTAGAGGTGCGGCCCACGAGAAAAAAAAAGGGGGGTTTTTTGGGGGTTGGGGGAAGGGGGGGGGGGAATTTTTTTTTTTTTTGGGGGGGGGGGAAAGAAAAAAAAAAAAAAAAAAAAAAAAAAAAAAAAGGGGAAAAAAAAAAGGGGGGGGGGGGGGGGGGGGGATTTCAAAAAGGGAGAAAAAAGGAAAAAGATACTCTTTGTGTGGGGGTGGGGCCAGGGTTGCCACATAATTTTTCGTTCCCATCTTTAATTTTTGCCAAAAAAATCTTTTTTATCTGTGTTTAACTGCAAAAAATCTTGGTAAAAATCTTTACTTAAAATTTTGTGTTGTAAGAGGAAAACAGATCAGTATACGAAAGATTCATGTTCTCGGGGGAAATCGATCATTGCACTTAAGCCCTTCTGACAGACCAGTTTGGACATGATAATTAATCATGAGGTGTTTGTTTTGATTTTTTTATGTTCTTTGATAGGTTAACAAAATCGGAACGGAATTAACAATCAAGTATTGTTATGATCCGTGTACATTAATTTGTTGAATTTAGAATTTAGTTCTGATGTTAATATTAGCTGATCAACTCCTCCTTTCCTCCTTTGGCCACCATTATGTCCGTACTCAGACGGTTCCGGATTTTGGACTTATTCAGATTGTATTCCCAGAAAACTCGCTTCATTCCCGCAAAAGAATGCGGAATTAGTAAAAAGTTCACAATGAATTTTCTTAGCAAGTGAAAATCCAGCTTCACATCACGTTTTCTTCATCAAGTTTCGAGGTCTTCTGATTCTTCCACCTCGTTGTCATTGCAAATGATTTTCGTCCTCAGCTCACGAAAATCATTTTTAATGGCCTGTTCCTCACCGCTTTCAAAGAAACTCGAACATTGTTCAATAATCGAGTTGAACTCCTTCAAAGGGCGCAACTTCGCCGTTATATATTTCCGACTTTTTACGAAGATGTTTCTCAAAATCTGAAACCCCTAAATCCGTCAGGTGTTTTAGGTAATCATCCACTCAAAAATTTGCAAGGAGCTCCATCAGCGAGACTTCAGCTGATTGCACATGTTCAGGAATTCCATAGCTTTTGACTGGAAGATACGATTCGCTTTGATGATAAGAATGGCTGCGTCATCGGGTCATTAAGATAACAACAATAAAACCGTTGTTTCAGTTTGATTAAAACGAGAAAAAGGAACACGAGCTCCGAAAACCGTTCCATATTCCATTTTACATCTGACTCCAACGATAGCCATCTAGTGGCAGACGGATGCATAACTGTGTCATCTTGGATTGTTTGGATCGTTTGAGGCTGCAGGACAAGTAACTGCAGATATATCGCATCATTTGTTCCAGGTACAACGGTAGTTTTTTTGCATGCGTTACATGCACAAAGGGCCAAAAAGTGGCAAGTACATTTGATAATTATTAAATGAGGACAGTCACGTTTCAGCAGCTTCTTGAGCTTGATCCAAAGCCCACAAACCTTTTTTTTTTGTATTCGGTGCCATCGATCTGGAACTGTTTATCAATTGCACAAAATATGTATAGGTTTTTGCACTGCAAGATTATATTAAAGCTAACAAAAAATCACGTACGAAATTAATATGCTTCATATAGCATACATTACTATCGAGAACGTTATTCTAACTTCCCAAAAATCTTTTACATAAATGCATAAAAATACTTCTAAATTAGAAGAATAGTATTTTTGTAGAAATCACTGAAAAAAATTCTGGCCAAAAATTTTTTGGAGCAGTCTCTTGCAGAACTTTGAAGCAAACACTTCTCCAGCGGAATACCTGAAAAAAATATTGAAATAATATGTGAAGAACTTTAAGTAAGAATCCTTGCAGGTATCCTAGACAAACTTTGAAAAATAATTCTACAAAAACCCAAGTTAAGAATTAAATAGATTAGATTATAGAATTCATGCAAAAAAATCTTCTTAGATTTCTCCAACAAATCAGGATTTTCTCCAAGAATTACTTACAGAAAAAATGCATAGTTTTTATGTAGTTCTTTCAGGTGTCCTCTAGTGATTCCTTTAAAATCACAAAACTTCACAAGATCAGGGATTCCTCCAAACATTTCATCACAAGAAAGTTTAGAAACACTGCCGATGCAATGTCAGAAGAAACTCCTGAAAGAATCCCTGGAGGAATGCCTACAAACGTCTGAAGAATACCTATAGAAACGCCAGAAGGAATATCTAAAGGAATGTCCGAGAATCTTGAGAAAATCTACGAAATTTTCTTCAAAAATTATCAAACATGAAATAATTTAAAAAAATATGGAGAAATTATTTGGGGGCAAACACACAATCTGACTTTCATACTGTCATATGTCACTGTAATGTCAGTGTTAATTGTGTTATTTTGCTTCATGGGCCTAAACAGCTCACTGAAAGTAGTGTTGATAAAAAAGTTGGATCGTAAACTGTATTTATATTTTGAATTTGAGATTTTTGAGTGGAAAGACGAATGCCATAAATCTTAAAAATCTTGGTTTTTCTCAAAAATCTGTAATCTTCACATACAGATATCTGTATGAAAAAAATGAAAAAAATCTGTGTCAATCTAGATAAATCTGTGCATGTGGCAACCTGCATGAGTTCTCAGCATCTTCTTAAGTAGACATCTAATCAACACATCTCTCCCATCCTTTACTGATCATCAGGACCTGGCCAGGTGTTGTGCAAAGAGATCGATGGATGAAGAGCCTGTCATACCCAAGGCAGCTCTTCTGGCGCTTCCATCGTCTCTACAACAGCCAACCCAGGATTGTGTATGGTCGGAAAATGCTATGCTATGATATGCTATTCATGCAGAAGAATTTTAGGATGTTCGAATAATGTTCTCGATAGTTTTTTTCTGCTATATGAAGCATATTTATTTCGTACGTGATTTTTTATTATCTTAACCTAAAAAATGGTTTGTGGGCTTTGGATCAGATGGAGCTTCGGTAATTATGGGTTCTGATCGATCCATCAAAAAGCTGCTGAAAAGTGACTGTCCTCATTTGATAATTATCAAATGTACTTACCACTTTTTGGCCCTTTGTGAAAGTAACGCATACAAAAAACGGCCATTGTACCTGGGACAAATGATGCGATATATCTGCAGTTACTTGTCCTGCAGCCTCAAACGATCCAAAAAATCCCAGATGATACAGTTCTGCATCCGTCTGCCACTAGATGGCTATCGTTGGAGGGAGTTGTCAAATGGAATATGGAACGGTTTTCGGAGCTCGTGTTGTTTTTCTTGTGCTAATCAAACTGAGACAACAGTTTTATTGTTGTCATCTTAACATATTAATGACCCGATGACGCAGCCATTTACCTTCTTCTTACGCTACGTATTGTCTCTTATCATCAAAGCGAATCGAATCTTCCAATCAAAAGCTATGGAATTCCTGAACATGAGCAATCAGCTGAAGTCTCGCTGATGGAGCTCCTTGCAAATTTTTGTTTGGACCTAAAGAAGTCGGGAATATATATCGGCGAAGCTGCGCCCTTTGAAGGAGTTCAACTCGATTATTGAACAATATCCGAATTTCTTCGAAAGCGATGAGGAACAGGCCATTGAAAATGATTTCCGTTAGCTGAAGACGATAACCATCTGCAAAGACAACTAGGTGGAAGAATCAGAAGACTTCGAAACTTGTTGAAAAAAAACGTCTTATGGGAAGCTGGTTTTTCGCTTGCTAAGAAAGTTCATTGCGAACTTTTTACTGATTCCGCATTCTTTTGCAGGAGTGAAGCGAGTTTTTTTTTTTTTTTTGAATACAATCTGAATAAGTCCAAAATCCGGAACCGCATGAGTACGGACATCATGGAGGCCAAAGAAGGAAAGGAGGAGTTGATCGGCTAATATTAACACAAAATTCTAAATTCAAGAAATTAATGTACACGGATCATAACAAATTGATTGTTTATTCCGTTCCAATTTTGTTCACCTATCAAGGAATTTTAAGTAGTCAAAACAAACACCCCCTCAAGTAGCACAGTATGGACATAATTAGTTGTAGTAACTTTATTATTACTTAGCAAGTCATATTCATGTTATCTCAACCGAATGGCAACAAGTGTGCTACTGGGGCATGATTCATTGTCATGTCAAAACTGGTCTGTCAGAGTGCAATGATCGATTTCCCCCGATAACATCAATCTTTCGTATACTGATCTGTTTTCCTTTTACAACACAAAATTTGAAGTAAAGATTTTACCAAGATTTTTTGCACTTAAACACAGATAAAAAAGATTTTTTTGGCAAAAATTAAAGAAGGCAACGAAAAATAATGTGGCAACCCTGGGTATGACTAAAAACTGAGAATGATTTTAACTCTCTCATACCAAACTACAAACGTGCCCAGAGAAAAGAGAGATTATGTGAATCGAAGCTCTCTGTTTCCCCAACATAATGGCATGTTTTGTTTTGTTCCAACTTGTTCAGTTGTGTTCAAAATGCCGTCGAAGCAAGAAGCATTTCGCGAGCGGATTGTACAGTTCTATCAGCGGGTGGATAGTCATGAAGAAAACGAATATGTTTTTTTGCCTCAGGAAGTACTAGCACACCGGTTCCAAGCTTAATGATTCGCCCCTAAGACCGTAACTCACACCAATACACTCTCAAATAGTCTGTCAAAATAACATACCGAATCAAAACAACAACAAAGATACTTGTACCAAAAGGTACTGAAAAGCGCAAGAGTGCATGGCAAATTGCAGATTGCAAGGTGTACTTCGGAACTAGGGGTTCTACAACAGTGAACCAATTTCAAATCACTAGTTGCACATTGATTGTTGGTTCTATCACACGAACTTAAATCACGGGAAAAGTTCACTGGGAACCATTTTAAAACCGAGAATGTTTCAGTTTCAACCATCTATCGTTTCCTCGGGGTAGAGGATAGATGTTCTTCAGGAACAGCTGATAGGAGTGGTAGGGGGAGGCCGGCTAAAATAATGGTCAAGAAAGGACTTAGATAATAATAGTAACGATCGATATTATTCTGATAACATTTCTACTGCATCTCCGAACGTGAAATATAAGTTTAAGCATAAGTTTGAGCAGAAGGTGATGCTTTATATTGCCATATCTGAGAGAGGAATTTCCAAACCAGTGGCTTGGCTTTTAATTAAGAAGTGAACCAAAATCAATGTTTGTAGAAAATATCGATTCCATTTCTTCAAACATATCATGCAGATGGAAATAACGTGTTTTGGCAGAATAAACTGTCGTCGCATTATGCGAGAAAAATACAAGCCTTCTTGGAAAGCCAAACATCCCGTATGTACCAAAAAACCGCAAGCCAAAAAAAGTTGCCCCTGTGTCGCCCGATTGAAGATTTCTTTGGATATTTTAGTTTGCTGGTGCACAAAAAGAGCTTTTGAAGAGCCAAAGACTGTATACAACTGATTAATAGAATTAAAAGATGCATTCGCCCAATCAATAAAGAAGCTGTACAACGCTCCTGTTCAAACATCAGGACAAAGCCTCGTCGAACAGCTGACCGTATTCAAATATTCATTAATTATTTATTTTAAGTAAAGAGACGTGCCTTCAAAATAAATCAATCAGTTTTCCTTTCTATACAAGTATATGTGTTATGACCCTTGAAGAAAATTCTCATTTTTTAGTTATACCCCGTTATGGTACTTGAAAAACTCTCGAATTAACAGCTTCGATTGCAACTGAATGGAAAATCAGGTGATATGAAGCTCCTATTGCAAGAAACGCACCATTGAACGATCTCAAGTGCATACAATGTTTAAAATACTATTATGACAAAGAGCTAAGGCAAAGAACTTTTTAGAAGCTTGGAAAGCATTTGTGGTATATTTTTGATAAAAACTTTGGTAAAGAAGTGAAAAGTGAAAAGATGGCGCGATACTTAAGGAAAAAGAGCAATCGAAAATATATGACAAGTCGATACCATGGTCAATAACATTTGAATATTCCGAGATCCGCTCTCACGCTTTAGATGTTAAATTTACATCAATACAAAGTGAGACAAATTTATGAAAATAAACAAGCAGAACAACTCCATCATACATGGTATTTTGAAAATCAGCTTCTGGAACAGCAAATTAATTGCATTGAGTCGAAATGACTATTTACAACACAGCATGGAAGAGTACTGTTTCGAACTGTCGAATGGGAAATATGAAGAGAAAAGCTATTACTGAAACACTTCCTTGCATTATAGGCGGAAACCTGTCAAAACCTAAAAAACCAACTTTGATTTTTATCATTTTGATTTTTTTTAATATGTATGCTTCCGTCAACCGTTGTAACAATTAAGACCATCGTTACATTGTAGGCAAATTTTCAGAGTTGACCGTTCCATGAAAAGTTTCATGAGAAATTCTGAATTATAAATGATCTAGCTACAGATTTACTTAAGAAGTATGCACACCGAAATCGAAAAATAATTATTTGAGATAGAGCAATTGAGATCATCCTTATCATTAACATCCAATTACAGAAATAAGAGAAATATCCTGAAGTCACTATTTATCGAGAATTAATGGTGTAAGCACATTTAATTTGTTCCAAATAAATTCGGCAACCGTACCTAGCACTAGACTGGAGGCACACGTTCGAACTCGGTAATTGAGCACATTTACAGCGTCAGAAATAGAACAAACATGCTAATACTGATTGGTATCAAAAGCAACGACTCGGTACAGGTAAATATAAACATCCAAGCACACCCATCGGTTCCAGGTGCAATAATTTTAAATTTGCTGATGTATCGTATAGTTTAACAAATAGGTAGTTGCTGTCCTGGGAAAGCAGCACTTCATGTTGGTTTCGCTTTTATGTATCAATCTATTTATGTTTTATTTTTTTGAAAATGTATGATAGTGGTATTTTCAAACAGTTTCGGGATGTAATTTTATGGCGTTAAATAAATCATTATCAATAACGTTTGGCTATAAAATCGTCGTTTATACCGCAAGGTAGGTTGTGGTTTATTTTGGCTTTAGAAATTTGTTTTAGCTTCTCTGGGCATATAGTACTATTATGCTTGCCATGTTTGAAGCTCTCAAATGTGGTAAGGATGCATGCTACTTATGTTGCTTCAAGTGCTACCAAGCTGTAGGTGACTAAATTTGATTCTTGTTTAGTCTAGGAATTGTCAGTTAGGAACAATTTCTCGACTCCCTGGACATAGAGTTTTTTTTTTGTTGGGGCATAGAACCACTGCGTCCACTGAATTGACCTTTTGTGGTAGACATAGAGTTTAATTGAACTTGTTATTTAATTATACCTCATGTTAAAGAGAAAATTGACATCAGAAGCCATAAATTAAGCACTGTGGAAGTGCATCTCTAGATCACTAAATTTAAAACATGCAATAGATTAATTTAATTTGTTGTGAAACAAAAAAAGGGAAAAAATACTGTAGAAACTACGAGCTTTTAATATTTTCTATGAATAGATTGCCACAGTTACCTAGGATGACGGTCGTCTCTCTCCACGTTCAGACGTATATACTTCTGATCGCATCACTCAACTCTGAGACATTCAATCATAAAAACTTCACTGGACCAGAAAAACTATGCAGGAAATATTTTTATTCTCAGAAATAGATCAAACATGCATAAATGTACCCCTCCAATGTGAGCAACACAGTTTCTCCCCCAACGGTGATGGCCTCCAATAGGGGACAAAATAAAAATGCAATAAAGAAGGCAATGATATTCATACACACATGCACTGCATCGAAAATAACCGAAAGCCATTCAATCGTGCCCTGAATGCCAGAGTGGGTTTCTCCTGGACGTGTACTTTGAAAGAAGACGATACACGTAATGTACATTCTTGATTACGGATTTTCCATGGCGTTTTTCCGAATCTACGCTTTCGGATTTCTCATGCGTGGGAAGGTCTTACATCGATTCCAATCGAAAACATCCGAACGCGAAGGAATTGATGCAACCCATCACATTCCTCCTACTGCTTGAAGCAATTGAGTGCACAGTTTTGGAGAAACCAACCCCATCAGCAGCGACAACTGTTTCAACCGTGGATTAATGTCATGTTTAGTCTGTTTGTTGAGTATTTTTAACATTATCTATTGTGTTTGAACGATTTTCTATAGTTTTTTAAATACGAGAGCAGGCCTGTTTTGTAATGACGTTAAACAAAGTTAGGCTTAGTGAAAAATTAAATCAAAAGCATGTTTATGTGAGAATGTTTGGAAACCTTTGTGCATAATAATAATAATAATAATGATAATAATAAGCTATTAATAATCTAGAAATAGTGAAATCCAATTATAAAAACAAGAAACGAATCGATCCTATTATTGACAATCTAAAAAAAAAAAAATAAGGAAATCAGTTAGTTACAATTCTAGATACAACAGTATGAATAGTTAATGAAATCATTGACCGCGGCAGGCTGACCAGACGCGCGCGCGATGTGTCCATTTACGCAAATATGCATATGAGTATGGATTTGTTTACAATTGCGCCACTAAAGTAATCGCACTTCATATATTCATGCATATAAAACTGCAATTTTCCACCCTATGAATAAATCATCGCCTAGCTGCTGGAAAACGATAGGCCCTGTGATGGGTTACCAAGCGGTCTTCTGCTGCCACGGTGGAGGTGTTTTGTTTTTGTTTTTGGGTTTCCCTCAAATTGCCGAGAAATGTAAACAAACTGTAATGACTGCTAAACGATTTATGGAACATATGAAGGCGATGGGTGCGATGAGACACCTCACGGAGCCCCTAGTAACTATTACGAGACGGAAAATAGCAAAGCGTTCGAATCAGCTGAGTAGTATGCAAAGCAAGCGTTACGCTTTTTATTTTTTTGAAACTATTCACAACCCACATATTATCTCTATATTTAGAAGCTGTTGTTGTGAACAAACATAAGATATGTTTTTGAGTGATATAGTCAGTTTTCTTACTGCAAAGTCGTCGGCCATCCATCTAATCCTATATCTCATCAGTCCTTCATAAAATTACGCTGATTTTGAGAATGTCAGTAAGGTCTACCTTAAGCTTGCAACCAATAAAAAATTACCTGCATAGGCTGAGAGAGTTTGCGCCATCTTACAAACAATGTTCCCGTTACTCTTGTGCATACAATGCCTTGATTTTCTTTGCATGCACGTAAGTTATAATTCAGATCATAGAAGGCTACGATTAAAAGAAGCCGATTTCCTCAGTGTGACAGTTGCACCACGACGAAGCGGCAGCGTATTCGTGATTTGTTCTTCGAGCAAATGTCGCAAAAAGACATTTCAATCGCCGTGGAAGTGTTCCGGTGACCCTTTCTTAGACCACGAAAAGAAAGGACAACTATCCACGAAGCTGGCCACAGCTCTTGGGTTATCCAAGGGTTATTGCTGCCATCAAAAGGAAGGTTCGGGCGAATCCAGTGCTTTCAATGAGAAAAATGGCGAAGGAACACGGGATCAGCGACTTTACGACCCGGAAGATCGTAATAGAAGATTACGGGGAAAAGTTGAGGGAACGGAACAAAAAACTCACATGAAAACTCACCAACCACATCCGGGAGCTACGAGTCGAGCGATGCAAGAAAATCTTGAACTTCCTAAACCGAAAAAATCCGGCAATCCTGTTCACCGACGAGAGCATGTTTACCGTCGATCCCGTATGAAATTCCAGAACCGATTGGGTATATTAGTTCTCTCCCGGTAAAAGACGTGGCCGCCGAGCATAATAACGTGTATCTGCACAGTTAAAAGCAAACATTGAATTTTCTGCGTTATCTAATGCACATAAAGGGAATGCTAGATTTGGCAGAAAATAATGGAATATTTCATGTAAATGTATGCCAGATAACGCCTGAATCTAGCATGTTGTATGAAAGATTGCAAACATAGTTGTGTGGCGCATGAAAGATTGCAAACAATTTTGTTGTTTACGCCTCCTTTGACTTGGAATTAAACGAGGGGAAATTTTACGCGCCTGTTAAGATTCATTATTTTTTGCAGTGACTTAAAACAGTGCCAACAAAGTCGCTTCTGGGAGATCAATTCTTGGCGTTTTACTACGGTCAGTCCTTGGGAGGTTGAGCATTGGAACAATGGATGTTTTTCCGGCCATGCAATGCAGCTTAGAGGGCTTGGACGCGAGCTGGTAGTAGCGGAATGGTTTTGTTTGTTTGTTTCTTGATTATCGAGATTTTCAGCCTCGGGCTGGTTGTAGTCATTCAAACACCTTTGGGCATTTTCGCAACTTGTCCGGGGGTGAGATCCGAACTCCTGACTTTGGCGTAAGAGGTATGAATGTTAACCACTACGCCAGGGTCGCCCCGGAGCGGAATGGACTGCCGCCTATTTTTTTTTTTTTTCGTTTACTCGCTGGTAGAAGAATTCGATACATGCTTCGTATCCTATGTTGTCCGTAGTAGCTGCATTCTCTTCCCAAGCTCTCAGGGTACACGGATCCATTTTGTAGGATAGCATTCAGACTACTGGTATGTCCCAAGTATCGACTTAGGGCCGGTTCATAAACCACGTAGACTTATTTTTGAAAATCTCAAAACCCCCACCCCTCCCCCCTCGTAGACTTTTCTCCATACAAATTTTTGAAATTTTGTATGGAGCGTAGACTTTGGTCAACCCCCCCCCCCCCCACCCCCCCCCCCCCCAAAAAAAGTCTACGTGGTTTATGAATAGCCCCTTACTCACCGAGCTTTGTCAGTGCCTTGACGTGGCGTTGAAAGTCGTCTATAAGGCTATGTAGATCCTGGGCAGATTCCTTCCGAAGTGGAACCAGATCATCCAGTGTACGACACAACTGCTCTTGAGGGAACGCTTATTGTCGTACCGCTTGTAGAGGGCCTCCCAGGTGGGTGAGTAATTGTCTGCCATGATGTTCACCGTCTA
This sequence comes from Aedes koreicus, assembly GCA_024533555.2. Classification (NCBI taxonomy): domain Eukaryota; kingdom Metazoa; phylum Arthropoda; class Insecta; order Diptera; family Culicidae; genus Aedes; species Aedes koreicus. The sequence goes on from JAHHFK020004441.1 coordinate 132,055, forward strand.
GTAAGGCATCCGTGCTTCACCTTCCAATGACTGCAGCAAGAACTGCAGTTTTGCCACCAGTGGAATATCGTGAACATCATGCACCATTGACTTAAAGGTGTCACGAAATCCAAGCCATCTTGAATAATCACCATCGAACTTTGGGCGATCAATTTTGGGGAGCCGTAGATGAAAGCTAGTTGGTTGTTCCTGTACAGTATTATGAACTTTGATGGTGGAATTGAGGTCCAACAATCTTCTATACATCAACCATCCCTTGGCAGCACCGTACCGTGTTTCAAATTGCCGCCGTTCTTGCAAGTGCGTAACCAATCTCCATTGTCCATCTTCTCAATTTCCAACTGCACCTTCACACAGTAATAAAATGCTTGATCGAGCAGCTCTAACTAAACCGGAGTTTGGGGGAAATCACGATCTTCTTCATAATTCTCCACAAAAGCCTCAACTGTTTCAAGCGTGGAAACTAGCGAACGTCGAATCGTAAGTTCGTCTTTCAATTTTTTCTCTTTAGCCTTCTTGGTTTCAAGTTCCCGACGATGTCGATATCCGATCGACTACACAAACGCAATACGATTCGCACACGCGACGAAACGTGGGTGCGACGGCACGTGAAATCTCCTTCTCGTATCGAATTGGAGACCTCCGGGGGGCGGAATAAACGGGGGGGCGGGCCGGGTCGGGGAGGGAATTTCTCGTAAGGGAAGTCCGGCCCTGGGCATAGCGATGATTGACTGTGCCACAAAAAGCAAGGAAGAGCGCGGCATAGCACCGGGGAATTACGGTGGAGGGGGAAGTGGAGAGCAAGCAGGAAGCAAGAGTGAGCGAAATGGGAAAGAAAGCGCAGAAGAGAAAAAGAAAAAAAAAAAAACAAAGGTGAGGGAGTCGGGCGGATCGTCGAGGGGCATGATAGGCAAAGAAAAACGAAAGGAGGAAAAAAAAATCAGTGGGGTTGTGTATAACACACGACCGGTTGACGTAGACTTCGTTAAACCGTTTGATTAGTACTCAGGTACTGTTCTAATGGGACGTAGGGTTAGCATAAGTAAGTGAGAAAGTATGTAAGAACATTCGCTTGATTCGCTTCGTAGTAATTATTTGGCGGCCCTGGAAAGCGACGTTTGATTTGAATGTTGGTATGATGACAGGCAACGGTGGTGCTGGCTATATTGATTGTGTTGATGTGATAGACCTGCTGGAAACCAGTATCCTTATCGCGTTATAGATATTTCAGGGTCTGTTTGGGAATTCAACGTCGATAGTTAATTATATTTTTGATAATTAACAGTCGCTAAAATCTCCAACTAGTTGAAGCAAAAATCTCGAAAATCATTCGAGAAATGATAAAGCTATTGGCGTTCAAACTGTTTCAGTTATTTTCAAATTTTCATTTGACCTCTAACCTTGCCGTAAAGCGTAGTCTGATAAAAAAGCGTGGGTGTGGTCCAAATAGATCTTTAGACCAGCATTAGATAGTAATTATGTTAGAAAATTCTTTTGTACACTCCTTAGAAAGCATTTGGTGAAGAATCAAAACGTTGTCCGTGATAAGGAATTTCTTGATCTTTACCGGAACGCAACAGATGTATTACAAATAAATATTTGTATCAATATAATGGCAATCGTTAATTTGCAAATATCACAAAAAAAAAATCAATCAAGAAACGAGATTTTTCGGTGTTTCCATTTTCTGTGACGGCAGCCATTTGTAAATTGTACACAATTCTTAAGATATGCAACGAAGAGAAAACTAAAATTATTATAGCCACCGATGTCTTCCAATTGGTTAGAACTTGGAAAGTAATTGTAGATAAATTCGAATCATACAAACTCTCTCGAAATGGAATTCGTCGTCCTGAAAAGGATGGATTCGAAATGGTCTGCATTTGAATTGAAACCTTCCGGTATTTTGATGAATCAGGTTAATTCACTCGTTGTACGTTGCGCCTTACCAAAAGATGGCTAGCAGCAAGATCACACGCACACATAAGCACCTTATTTCGCTTGTCGTGGCTGCACCCACCGGCTGGCTACAAATAAATCACTGGCTTGGGCCTAGCAAACCATTGCATAATTTATGGTTGCCTTGCAACGGTTGCCTTGCAACGGTTGCCTAGCTAACGGCTTGCTAGCAACAGCCTGCAACGCAATCAGCGCAATCTCCAATGGTTGGTCGACAGTGCACCTTCTACGGTACTTGCAACCGTCAGCTGTAACATCCACATTGGCGCCTTGCTGCTCAGCACTGCCGAATGAAGTTAGCGCACTCATCAAGGTACATGCCATCGCCAGCTGCCAATGAATATTGGCTCGTTGCTCCGCACAGCTCCAGTACTGCAACACGAATGAGAAAATTTGATTGTATATCGTTCAGTGCTGAATATGAGACCTCCCTTGCTCACATTTGAAATCTGTGATAGCAAAATTGAGTGCATTGAGTAAATTTAGCCTGCAAAACAAAATAGTAAGACATCACCTTTTATTTTCGTTATTTTCAATAGTTTGAAATTGTTAACGGATATTGTTTGGTAATGGAATTGATAGGCGAAAAATTTCTAACCGATTGGTGTAAACATCTTGAAAATCTATCAAGCATTTATTAAGATATTAGCGTTTAATTTGTAACGATATTTCGTGACTATCGACAATTTTAAGATTTTCAATTGACACCTTACCCTTGCCATAAGATGTTTCAATATTTCATAACGGCAGCCATTTGTAAATTGTGCAGAATGCTCAAGGTATACAACGAAGAGACAATTAAAATTGTTTTAACCACCGCTGTCTGCAATTTGGTTTCAATGTCTCGTGACGGCAGCCATTTATAAATTATGCACAATGCTAAAAGAATGCAACGAAGAGAAATCTACAATTGTTTTAGCCACCGTTTTTCTGCCAATTGGTAAGATAAATTCAAATTAAACAAACTCTCTCAACATTGGATTGGGCGTCCTGAAAAGGACGGATTTTGAATAAACGGCAAAAGAATTGAATCCTTGTCGGTCTTTTCACAACGCTGCTGTGTACGTTGTGCTACAAATAAAGATGGCTACCGAAAGTATTACACACACTCAGGACACTTATTTCGCTCCTCGTGGTGGCGCCCACCGGCTGGCAACAAATCATCGCCAGCTTGGGCCACCGGCGCCTAGCACAACACTGCAATTTAGTGGCTGACTAGCAACGGTTGCCTAGCCAAGGGCTTGCTAGCAACAGCCTGCAGCGCAATCAGCTACCTGCCCACTGATTGATCGCCACTGCATCTTCTATGGTAAGTGGCACCACCACCTGCCAAATCCAAATTGGCGCTTTGCCGCTCCGCACAAGAGGCTTCGCGCCATCGAGGTTGCCTTCAGAGCTCATGCCATCGCCAACTGCTTATCATCGATGGTTCGTTGGTCTGCCCAGCTCCAGTACTGCGACACTAATGAGTAAATTTGCGAAGGTGTACCCGTTTTATATCGTTCACTGCTGCATATGAGACCTCCCTTTCTTACATTTGAAATCTGTGATAGTAAAATTGAGTGCATTGAGTAAATTTACTCTGAAAAATCGGCATTATAGGACATCACGTCATATTTTGGTTATTTTCAATAGCTTGAAATTTTTGACGGACAATGTTTGATAATTGAATTGATACGCGGGAAAATTTCCAATCGATTGATGTAAACATCTTGAAAATCTATTGAGGATTTGTTAAGTAATTAGCGTTTAATTTGTAACAATACTTCGTGACGGTCGCTTATTTTTAGATTTTCAATTGACACCCTACCCTTTCCGTAAGACGTAGTCTACGTCAAAAATTGTCATCTGCTGCCTGGTTGAAATCACCATACGCCGGTAAATAGTGAGTGCAGAGCCAAATACCGACAAGCGAGAAACATTGCTAGCAGAAGCTTGAGGCCCTCGGTATCCAGAATTCCGTCACAGAAGACACCGCTGAACTGCGCACGGAACAAGTTGGCGAGTCAGCTTTAAGAGTGTAATTAGTCATAGTGGAGGGTTAACTGATTTCCTTCTGTTGTTCATTCACGAGCCGCCAAAAGCTCCTCGGATTCGCTTGAGTTTGGAGACACTGTTATTGAAATATTTATAATCGTCGTTGGCGTGTGCGTAGTTTGCCCTCGTGGAATCGGTACACAGTGATTCCTCAGAGCTCGTTTCAATGATTGAGGTCGGAGTTAGACCAAGCAGGTCCGGGAGGTTTACGGTTAAGTTTATTAGGTACGAATTAATCAACGGCGTAGATGAGCATGGGCGAGATGACAGGTGTTTAGCGGGCTGGTGATTTTGTATCGGTGGCCTACTGGAAGCATCAGCAGGAGAATGAAGGCCAGAATTGCGGGTGCTCGCCTGAATTTGCAGCTCGGAGAATTCCCCGGACGAATACGATGACAGCAAAATGTGGGATTGTGTCGAACTGAAAAGAGGTCTGCATGGTACTATCTACTACGCATCGCAATACAGTTATTCCTCCTCCATGGCGCCATTTCCCTATGCCAACTAGACGGTTCAGGACGTACCGTTTCTAAGCACGAGTTTTTCTTGGCGACCGCCTCCAGTGACTACGACGTCATCGTACTGACGG